>VWZP01008386.1:159807-244807 GCA_013396995.1 Dicaeum eximium | reverse complement strand
TGAAAGAGGCAGTTAAACACAAGGTAAATCATTCAGTTAGCTAAGCTGTTTAATAACACATAATTGATAATGTCAATATGCTACAGTGACATAATGCATCACTTTCATCACCCTTATGCTTCAAATACAGGCAACTTATACTTCAAACATTTACTTTAAATCTGCTATTTAATGACAAAGCCGGGGAGAACTGCCCTGAGTACCACATGTGGAACACAGGTAAAACACACACCACTGCCTCAACTCATCTGCAGGTTGGTTAGAAACTAGTTTCTGCCAAAGCACTTGCAACTTTTTGAAAATGGCTTGGTTACATTATTGGTGACTTGCTTTTTGTCTCAAAATACCAGAAGTTCCTACTGCAATAATTTCCATTTCTCTGATAAAATCTGTTGAAAAAGTGCATGAAAATATCTTTTCAAGAAAAAGCCAGTTCTGGTTTTCTGAAACGTGTCCCAGTCCTGCAGGCTTTTACCTAACTTCTCACATGTAACCAAGCCAACAGCAGCCATCAGGACTTCTTTTTAGTATAAGGCACATCACATGCTTAAGTGTTAACAAAATCATACCCCCTAAACATGGAATATGATTTAGAGTAGGAAAAAATATATCTTGTAGCTATGTACAGACAGTGTGGTTAAACATGACTAACCCTATTACATAATACTGAGGTTTTTAACATGTATTAATTTTAAAATAAATTTTATTTCTACAAGTATTTAAAACAGGCAAGAACATTTGACCTGCTTATTTTATATAACAATAAAAATGCAACTACTGACAAGAACCATACAATTGGTTCTGCATCGTGTAGCAGAGAACACCCAGATGGCTGCAAGATGGGATGGGGTTTTGCTTTCATTTTTTAAAAAAATACACCCCATAAAAAACCCAACAAACAAACAAAGCACAAAACCTCCACCCAAAACAAACAAAGGAAAACCCAAGCAAACCATTTAAGTGACCACTGTTACAGGAGGCATGCAGGAAAAGGTGAGGGGCAGACCCAGCGGTAGCAGGCACGATTAAGTGTGCTGATACTCTGAACCCCCATGTAACTATACCTATTACAGTTACCTGAAGGTAACTACAGTATTTGCTTGCTGTGAGATTTCAGCTGTACCACAGACAGCATGCCTAGAAAGGCTCAGTATTCTGAAAATAAAAGCATCCTGCCTCATAAGTAGCCACTTGCCTTGTTCCTGTTCTTACCCGGGGAAAGCAGCTGCAGAGGTAGAGATAATATCATCACCTATGACTACATCTTTGGATATTTCAGAGAGAAGTTTGGTTCAGCTGTCCTGGAGTTCACTGTCTCAGGAGTTACACAGATGTACCCAACTAATAAAGGCTGCCATGAGCTGCACTGGCCACAGGTGACTACGAACTTGGTTGTATGTCTTGACAGAGTAACTTGGGGGAGTAAGAGATTCTCACAACAATAAAAAGCAAGTCCATTGATAATAAATGGCTCAAGGCTCACAAAAGCAACCTGTAGAGTCTGGTCTAACTAGAGATCAATATAAAATATTTTACTTATAAAAAGGGAAAAGCCTAAAATGTGTAAAACTGAAGTACCAATTACATAACAAACCAAAACCTGTAGGATATTTACTACTTTTCACCCTGATTCCTTTTGGTTAACTACAAATTTGTAAGCTATTCAGTAAGTTTAGTATGGAAGTACTTTTTGAAAAGTACTATCTGATTTGGGGCATAACATATCCTCACTAGGAAAAAACCCAACCTATTAAGTAAAATTAATTTACAGAAAGGTCAAGCAAATGCTGCTTCATTTGTAGACAGCAATGTTTTTCTCCTCTGGGTAGCCAGGGTATAATAAATGTTTGACTCCCCTTCAAGCTCAGCACTACTTTTGGCACTCACTTAAATGGAGGAAAAAGCGGAGCAGAGAGAGGTCTTTCATTCACTGTGAGGATACCTGCAATCACAGAGAACATTTAGATAGACCTTAATTCCCACCGACTGCAAAAATGGTTTTAGTCTGTACATTTCATAGGGAGAAAACTGCAGAGCAAACTGCATTCTTTCACAGGTTACTAAGTTTTCTAATGGTTGGGCAAGCACTGGTTAGAGCTTGGTCTGTTAATTTGCCTTGGAACACTTCAAATACTACTTGGTAAGCAACAGCATCTGTTTTGTTTTGTACAGCAGGTAGCACAATGACATCTACAATTGGAGAAAAAATGTGTGTAGGAGACCAAGGCTTTTTTACAGACATTTGATTCAGTATATTTTAATACTCTCTGGATTGAAATACGGATTTAGGAAAGTTTAAATAAGAAGCCCCTTGAACCTGGGCAAGTCCAGATATCCTTGTAAGGCTGTTGCAAACTCAAAATTCCAAGCAGGAGTCTAGATAGTCATGAGGAGAAACTGTGAGAAAGGAGTACATGTGTGAGAACTCAAGTCATCCAAGATGGTTCAGTTTTACATAAATGGTGCGATAATCTCTTCCATATGTCTTCTTGACAGACACTCTACTCTCACACCACAGCAATTACACAGCCTGACTACTGATTTAGGGGGTTTAGTAGCATTACTGGCCAGGTTAGAGATAGAAAGGCTTTAAATCCTGGGTGTGATCTTGTTCTGGATTTGTTTTCATCAGCAGTCCTACTAATTTCACTCAGTTCATGGTATCACCCAAGATACTTTTGTTAGAACTTTCAATTCAGTAAGAACTAAGTGAGTTACTACACTGCAGATAAATAAGGACATATCTGCCTGGAAAAAAACTGTTTGAAAAATGAATCCCTCATTCTTACTGTCTTCTTCAGGAGGGGGCTGTTGAAAAACCACTTAATTGTGCTCTACTTTTTCATTCCACCATTTAAAAAAATACATTTTTATTTCAGAGGCAATAAAAGAGTGACAGTAAGACTATGAAAATCCACACAAAATCTATTTTATTATATATTATTATAAATTATATTTTATTCTATGTAATAAAACAGGGTTTAGCTATGGTTTTTAAATTATTCTGGATACTAAATCATCATGAAAGTCTCAGCCATAGCACAGCACTGGTGTGATACCTTTTTCCTACTATTAAATTTCCAATGATCGTTTCGTGGCACTAGAAAGGATATATACATTAGCAATAGATGAACATTCTCTAACCTTTGTAATTTAGAAATACATGCTATTGCACCCCTGATTACTAGCAGAACTATTTAGTGTAGGACTTAAAATTCTCTTTTATGTCACAAACTAGTGCTTTTGTAATTCAAACCTTCCATGACAACATTTGCTGCTATCTAAGGGCTAGATTCAAAAAGACTTACATACCTAAAGTAGGACACTTAAGCAAAACTGAAGCACCTAAATCCAATCTGGCAATACAAATCCCTGATCATCTAGCACTTAGCACTGAAGGTACTTGTATTCTATCTTCCTTTTCCCCAGGCTAAACACCCCCAGCTCCCTCAGTCGTTCCTCACAGGGTTTGTGTTCCCAGCCCCTCTCCAGCCTCGTTGCCTCCTCTGGACGCGCTCCAGTGTCCCAACGTCCTTCCCAAACTGAGGGGCCAGAACTGGACACAGCACTCAAGGTGCCCCTCACCAGTGCCCAGTACAGGGGCAGAATGACCTCCCTGCTCCTGCTGGCCACACCATTCCTGATCCAGGCCAGGAGCCATTGGCCTTCTTGGCCACCAGGGCACACTGCTGGCTCATGTTCAGTGCTGTCACCAGCACCCCCAGGTCCCTTTGTGCCTGGCACTGTCCAGCCACACCGTCCCCAGCCTGTAACACTGCAGGGGGTTACTGTGGCCAAAATGCANCAGAGTGCTCCTGTCCAAGCCAGCCAAACTACCATCAGACTAGAGCACCTCGATTAGCAACTCATGGCCATTACTTCATAATTGATTTATTCTCTGTCCTAACACCAATATTTTGAAGCTCTTGGTTAAAGTGATTTAGTGTTTAATTTTTTAATTAAACTGTGTCTTTGTGAAGCATTCACAAAGTGTACTGATCTCCATCTTTCATCTCTGTTACTGAGGCAATTCTTTACACAACAATTAAAGGATCATGTGAAACTCTGACTATCCTTCTAATGAAAACAGTGCAGAAAAAAAGCTAGGAATACTTCTTTAAATGCAACTCAAACTCAAAGATAACGGACTTTGGATAAATATTTTATCAGTTCTCCACTTCACTGAACAATCTTTTTTTTTTAACGCCATGGGAAATATATTTGCAATTGCCATTATAGGATTACTTTCAGAGATTCATTTTCATAGAATCACAGAATGGTTTGGTTTCAAAGGGACCTTAAAGATCATCTACTTCTGGCCCCCTGCCATGGGCAGAGATTCCTCCCACCAGACCAGGGTGCCCAGATTTTACACATTCTGTTCTACCTTATTATGTATCTAAACTATGTTTATTCCTCATAGCAACATTTTTCTGAGTGTAATCCAACAGGATGATGCTCAGACAACCTACAATAGATCTGGAGGATTAGACTTGGAGCTACCACTGGTTTAGATCCAAAAGCTGTTTTCCAGGCTCACCAGCTAATAGCTCTGCTGGTTTAAAAGGTGAAATGCAACTTGCAGTGCACTTATTTCAATCACTAGAAAACTTTGTTTCATTTTTTTACCTGCCATTCTTTGCTTCAAAAAAACCCCAAAAGCACTATTCACAAGACATTTGAACTCCTTCTTAAGTCTGCTGTTAATCAGTGGATTTCTCTACTCTGGGAGAAGACTAGGAATGATCCACTAGCCACAAGGTCAAAACCAGTTAACTGGAAAGAATTTTAGCAGCAATAATATAGTAGGGTAACACATCCATAGTTAGGTATCTATTTTCAACATACCAGTTCATCACACTTGGCATAAATAGCAACAGGAGTGAGTCTGCGTATCAATAATTGTATAAACCTAGTCTGGGAACAGGAAAAGGAACTCAGAACAACAAAGAATACTGCTGAGAAAGGCAAATTCCTGAGTACTGCTGTGTAGAGTAACGTGAGGACGAAGAGAAGGAAAGCATTTTAAGACTAGAAATAATTAGCACTCATTTTATCCATCACAGTACTCTCACTACTTAGTATAATGTTAGGAAGAAACATGCAGGTTACCTGGAAGTTTTAAAGCTTCCCAGTTTGTCTGTCAAATCTGCAAAGAAGCAGAACTGAGGACATTTCACAGTGAGATAAGATCAAAGTTTAACAGATCACTCTTCTAACATTATTCACTAATAAATTTTTAAAGTGAGACACATTGCAAAAAATTTTCTTTTCTTTAAATTTTAACTATATCCAACATGGCTGAAATTTGGCTGACAATGCAATACTGGTCTGGCTAATAAAGGGGTGCTTTCATCAGTAGATGAAAACTGCAACACACCAGAGTGCAGCAGAGTGGTGAAAGGGCAGTCAAGATGCACCTCAGCACTCTATACTTAAAATGGACTCAATAATTAAAATATTTACAAATTTGACTGCAAGGTGCTCAAAGAAGACCACTGTTGCTATGTAAGGCAGGCAGTTATGCATTCATGAGTGGAAAAACAGGACAAGGGAAGAACAAAACTAGTTATGTGGCCTAAAGGCTAAGGAACTCAACTGGGAAGAGGAGAAAACTGCATTCTGCCCAGCTACCTGGTCTGACATGGCGAAATGGTTCTGAAAATGGGGATCAAAATTTGCTCAGAATGTCTCAAGCACAAGGTTTCTCCCTCTATCTCTCTAAGACTTGGCAATTACAACATATTGCAGGGATGGAGCAAATTTCAATTCTGCCATGTGGAACTTAGTGCAGAACTCCCACACCAAGTCTTGTAGGCAGCAAGAGGAGCAAGCTATCTCAGCAGCAAGGGGAGCTGCAAAAAGGGACCACCTTTTACTGCTATGAATTTTCATCAGTGTCACCACAGCTGCCAGGCTTTGGGTTGAACTCAATTCTGCCTATCCATGCTAGATGTTTTCCAAAGACTATTCTCTCAGGAGACTTGAGCTGTATCAAGTACTTTGTTTCAGCAGCACAGGGAGGGTAAGTGATTTGCTATCCAGTTCTGCAGAGCAGGGCTGCTGAGAAGACGTAGGTACCTTTAGCTAGACAGCTGTGAAACCTACTTTAGGTGTCCTGAGGACACTCAGAAGGTTACTGTATGCTAAACCTTCTGGATCACTTTCTTGGACTCAGACACATAAACTGTACTTGAATCTTGCTGTAGGTGACAAAATAGGCACTTGAACTGCTCTGCATGTTTAAGCCTGATGCTTAAAGACATCTGTATACGTGACACTGAGACACTGTTTTCAAATAAGTGTATCACACAGATGTTTTTGTTGATTTCTATAACACTGATTACTGACAATTATCCATCTTCCTTCATTTCTCTATGCATTACTTTCTACAGACAAATTTCACTTATGATGGAATTGTATCCATCAATCACAGTGACATTGCTCACATCCTCCACCCCTTTTTCATATACAGACAACTTTTTTTATTCCTTCAGCTCTTTTGACTTACTACTGTTTCCAAACATGGAATTCTAGATACCTGTTCAACCAGCTACAGCTTGGTTGTAAGTTATTTGTTACTAAATATCTGAAACGAGACAAGGGTCACAGAGCCCTGGCAGAATTCTCAGTGTCTCCTGCTCTCTTCATATGGTATGTGATAATCAGTAACTTATTTGCTCATATATGAAGACTTCAAGATCACAGTGCAGATTATGAAGACAATGTTTGAGGTACATGATCAGTGACTAAGTCTCAGTTGTATGGTCATCTGTAATCCAAAAAAGGGTTCTGTGTTTCACAGCTTCAGTGCTTTAGCTGCTGCTGTTTAACACATTTTCTGTAAGACAGTTCATTGTCATTACAAGGGAATAGATGCAAGAGCAATCCAAAGCCATCTTCATGGCTGACTCATGTTTGTGGTAGTTGAGCTTATTGCCCTTGTCCTTCCTTGCTACTCTTCCATGGAGCCAGTGGCTTCAAAGATGATCAATCAACACAACTCCCTTCTTCTGTTTCTGATTATTTGCTGATTTTGGAAGATAAGGACTTTTGACTGCAGAGTCCATAGTCACAATAATACTTCAAGCTTCAAATTCTGCTGACCTACAGCATGACCAAGGGCCTGGCTTACTGCAGTCAATTAAGACTGTAGTTCCACTTAAAGAGTGTCAGAGGACTTGACACCAGTTGGGATCCTACCTTAAGATCAATTACAGGCATTGGATTTCTCCTCCCCCTTTAATACAAAACAAAACTAAAATGTCTCAGCTGCAGTTATGGAGGGGAAATCCTGCTAAAACTTGCAGCTGTAACTTGCCTCGTGATATCATATTACATGATCATCACTGTTTATATATTTGATAGAACATAATTCAATGACTTCATAGAATCAAATTAATTTCTCTTATGCTGTATTCATTTTTAAATAGAATCAATATTATTTACCCTACCTGACAATAATGCCCCGTGTTTCACATACAATTGATTCAATACCAGCAGGTAGTTATCAATGAATGCATTTGCTGTGGTAAATGAACACAATCAATACCCAGAAATGTGAGTTTTCCGTTGTGTGACTGAATTGTAACTGAAGTGAAAGCTGAGTCTTGTCTTTTTACTTCTTCTTTTAGGTTTCATGTAAGGATAATCTGGAATTAATAGGCAGCACCAGTACAGTAACAATCTGAAAAATTATCAGGCAACACCACTGCACACTGAACATCTGACCAGGTTATGCCACATGAGGTAGCCAACAGAAAAAAAGGAAACCTCAAGAAAGAAATGTTAAAGATTCTCAGCATTTCTTGAAAAATATGTATATTTGAATTCTTGAGCATCTTATGAGCATCATGTGAAAGACAACTTTGTATTTTGGAGGGCACATTGCATAAATTTCAATTTGTTTTGTTCAAAACAGAGTAAGAAAGAAATGTTTAGTTAGGGAGGTCATCCAAATAGAGCATTTTTCATTTAGAAAAGAAAGTATGAATGTAATATCAGTTAATATAAGCTAAGATTCATTTAAAGTTATATTACATACAACAGTTATATACATACAAGTTATATCACACACATACATTGAAAACAAAGCTAATGTCAATGAGAGTGACAAAACAACTCTGTTAACTTCAAAATCAACTAAAAATAGACTTTGGCAAAGTCATTTTGTTTACAGCTACTTAAAGAAAAATGTGAGAAAAGAAGATTTTAGAAGACATTAGAGATAAGGGTGCCTGTGACCATTCCCTTTCAGTGGGAGTCTTCTGGTTGCTCTTTCTCCCTTGCAGACCATACCTTTGAACCCCCACAATCCTTCAGCTTTTAATCTTTTTAAGGCAATCCCCATTTTTCCTGTAGTAACTCAACCTAGCTTGCACCACTCTGAAGTCATAATGCAGCAGTCATTTTCCCAGCTACCAAGGTATCACTTCTTTCTAGCCACTTCCTTAACCTTTATACATACCAAGCAATTCTGCTTTTACTTCTAGAAAATTCTAGGAAGTTCACTGAAGAAAAGCTTACTTCCATAGCACACTTGAGCACGTGCTTTACTACCAATTTAATATTCAGATATTCTTGCAGAAAAGCCAGGTAAACAAACCAGAATGCTTTAGAGTAGCACTGGAACATTTATATATATATGGAGAGAGAGAGAGAATAGTGATTTAAAATATAAAAAAATCTTTACTGCTCACACCTGTCAGAAATCAACTACAACTTCACAGCTTTTTTTATATATATGTTCTACTACTTAAGTTGCCTTTCTTGAAAAAAACGGTGAATTCCTGAAAATCTAGAGTAGCGTTTTTCCTTAAAAAAAAATTGCTCAAATATTACACCTATCATTGTTTTGCTATTTGCTTGCAAAAAATACAGCAAGCCAGTATGTGTAATCCATATTTCCTCCCTTTTACCTGCATTTCAT
This sequence comes from Dicaeum eximium, assembly GCA_013396995.1. Lineage (NCBI taxonomy): Eukaryota > Metazoa > Chordata > Aves > Passeriformes > Dicaeidae > Dicaeum > Dicaeum eximium. Next base: position 235,878 of record VWZP01008386.1, on the reverse strand, counting down.
AAATGTGACAACCATAATCTACCACAGTTCTCACAAAAATAGAACAAATGCTGTATCTAGCTTGACAGAATAAATATAAAATTGAACTGCAATTAGCAATGTATGCTTTATATTATTTCCCATGTAATATTAGCAGCAGAAGCAGAAGAGAAATTTCCATAATTCACTTTCAGGTGCCCATGATGATGAACAATACTCAATACAGCATATGTAAAATGCAGAGAGCCACTGCAACTGCTGGAGTCCACAAAACTGGAGGTTTGACAGTAAGGCAATTTAGTTTAGGAGTCAACAACCACCACCAAAGAATATTTTATCTTTGCTGGTTTTTCTTTTTGTTTCCATTCCTCTCAGCCCCATCTTCCCAACGTTTGACTTTTAAATTTGAAATATCAGTTATTAATTAGCTTCATAATATCACTAATTCATTTAACATTCATGTTACAGACGGGGGGAGGGAAACTAATTAAGCTTCCTTATCACATGCAAAACCATATTACCTGAACACACAAAGTGTAAACATTATCTGATTCATTCATATCTACATTAAACTGTTTCCTTTTTACCTAAATTCAATCTTTATAAACAACATTATTTATAACACACACATAGAAATCCACAATGTGTATGTACAAATTATATTTATACATTTATGTAAGTAGATATACAAGTAAGAATTTATTTCTGTTTCGAGGTTATAAAAACTTTTATCTTACAGCTGTGAGTCTTCCTCTTGCACAGGAAAGAATGTATTGAGCAGGAGGGGTTAAGTGGAAGGGAGTTTATTATGATCAGTAACATGAAACATGGAACCAAACAAGAATGCCTTGTTCTCATACATTTGAAAGGCATTCTAAAGGAAGTTTTGTTATTCAGTTAAGGTATTAGATAGTACATCACACAGTAAAAAGAAATTCTGCTGGTAATGCTCCCAGTAAATTCCAGACTTGAAGAGCAACTTTCTGTAACATCTCAGCTTTAGGGGTGAAGTTCAAGTGCCATTGCCATTTGGGATGCTTTAAGGTGTCCCATCTGGCTTTTGCATGTTGCTCTAGAAAACCACAGGGCAAAATTAGACTTGGTTTTTTTGAGTTCTGAAAGATGCTGTCCCTTAGTTAGGAAACAGCAGCAAAAGATCACAGGACAGAAAAACAGGACTGCACTCTACTTGAAAAGAAAGCATAGGTATATAGGGTTTTTTTATAGTGGGGTAATGGGAAAAACATTCACAAAATGCCTTTTTGTAAAAAAAAATTAAAATTAGGCCAGTCATAAATTTGCTGGTGGATGGTTGGGAAGGAGTTTCATGTCTTCCTTCCATGGCAGTTGAGTTTGCTAAAGACAAAAGACAAAAAGCTTCTTCATTTCCTACAGGCAATTTGTCTAGATGAAGCCATTACTGGACCGGGAGATGTGGAAAGGACCCAGGACTGTGGAGGCAGCAGATAAGGGGTCATCCACAAGGCACACACCAAAAACTTCAACACAGCTTTTGAGTAAGGAAGAGCCTGTAGGAGTGGGACAGGAGCTTGGCAGAATGTGAGCATGTGCACAGGTGGTGAAGGAGAACAGGGCTGAAAGGGCCCCTGGTGATACAAGGCACGATCCTTGAACTTTTTGGCAGCCCTGGTCACCACCACAGTGCATGTCCTCTCTCTTCAAACTACTGTCTGAAGTGCAGAGGATTTGTCCATTTGGCATAAATACACTAGTGAACCCTACATGATTTCTGATTCATCATTTACTCACTGCTCAACATGGAATACCAAACAGGCAAGTTTAATCATTTTAATTTCCAGTTATTTTACCCGCTTTACTAATTACCATTATAGCACTGATTAGTCTGTAATAGTTATTCATTAGCTGTAAGTTGAACAAGGGCTGATTTGAAGCAATTACACTTACTCAACATGTTCTGAGGACTAATTATTTCACGGTCATCAGATGATGACAGACAATAATAAATATCCAAAAGAATCAGGGGTGAAATTCTAAAATATCCTCAGAATCACTTCTATTTTTTGTGTGTGGATTATTTGGTAAAACCAGCTTTCCTCCAGGCAGACTAAGGATGTTAATGTAGATCATACATTACTGAAGAGAAAAACAGACTTTGAGACAGCTCAGTGTTACACCTTACATACTTGGTCTTGGAGAAAGGCTGTGTTTTGCCTGTCTGAAGCTCTCCTTACAGGTGATTATGGTATCTTGTTTCTGGAGAATTCGTTTGTCCTTGCACTCAGACGTCTCCTCCTTACCCCCCCAACCCTTAGTGACAAAAACCTCTTCCTCACAAAAATCACATGAGGAAAGTACTTCTTGTTTCATTGGCTTGGAGTTGTCATGGCTGGAAATACAGGATATTTCATAGGGAAGACATTGAAATCTGGGCCAGAGAATGTGTCTCTGAAACATTCCTGGACAAGTACCTCATCCCCATGAGCCTTTAGAATGATGATAGCAACATACTACTACTCCCTCAAATGGTTTAAAATTACTCAGAATTAAAAACAATGGAAGAAAACAGCAGCTTATGTGCCCAGAACTAGAAAGCCTAAGATTATTATTATTATTTGGGAAACACCCAAGCCTTTTCCTTTAAACCTTGAGTCATTTCTTTACTTGATGGAACAAAAACACGAAGTACAACATTTAGCAGAAATAAAACAATACAGAAATACTGAAATGGATAGAAAACATGTCAAAAAAACTTCAAATAAGAATGGATTTTGTTCTAGCTAATGATGACACTGAGAACAGATCAAATGACCTCCCAATAAATCTTGCACTCTACAAAAGTTTAACAATGCTCAAAAAAAAAGTGTGTGGTGGGGGCAGATGAAAGTGATGGACCTACTTTGGATGCCTTTCTTAGCAACTTCTATTTTTACATGATCTGACCTGTTGCCTTTGCTCATCACCTAAAATAATACCAAGACCCCTCCTCCCCTGCCAAAGTCACCCTGCCAAGTTCCACAATGAGTTCCATTGATTTTCAAGACATATTGTCAACTACCTAATAATTTAGCTTGTAGGCACAGCTCTTTTGGTTGAAGCTTCAGTTTCCCAAACAAAAGCTAACCACCTGAGACCACAGAGGACAGGATATGAGCTACTTATAGCAACACTGGACCAGTGAACAAGAATAGCAGGAAAGCTGCTTATTTTATTTTTTTTTCTCCAGCAAAGCCCTTTGAAGTAAACTATTTATTAAACATTATAGTACTCGAAACAAAAATCTTTGAAGGCAGGTTATCCTCCTCTGCACCATGTCCCGTTGTGAATGAATTGCTTCCTTTTCCTTTTTGGATTTTTTTCACTTGTGAAACTGACACTCAAATTGTTCTCTTAAGCTACTTGGGTAAGCCTTCGCCTTTGCCGAGAGGAATAATCCATCCATCAACAACAGGATCATTAAAAATATTTATAACTCAAACTACTTCAATATCACTGCACTGTAAGCAGCCACCCTGTTCATCAGGCAACGTTATATAAATACAATAAATAAGTTCCTCGTGTACAGAAAAACAGTATTGATTAATAAGTAATGATGCAAACAGATCATTTGGAACAGAAACAAGCTAACAGTAAGACTTAATTTTTCACTTTTTTAATTAAAAAAAGTAAATTCTCCCCATTAACCCTGTTACCGATAAATACATGTGTTTTTCCTTTGTTCTTCTGATTAAAACATTCATCTCTCTCCCTCTCTGTGGCTGAAAGAACTAATTTGTCTCTATAGCATCACTAGTATCATTGGAAGTTTCAAAACCAGACACAAAGAATTGCCTTTTCAAATACATGTATTTGGGCTGCAGAGACAGAACTGTCACACACTATGCTGTATTTGCATCTTTGCAAATCTGGCACTGATGTACAGTGAAGAAGAGGAGTGCTCTGAAACAACTGCTCAGAACTGTCTGAGCCTGAGAAATTCCCTGGCCAAAGCCTGGGAAATAATCAGAAGTGAACTGAAACTCCCACTGGGCCATCATGCATGCCTGCATAGTAAAGATGTCACTGGCAAGCTGTAGGAAAAATCATATTAGAAAAGGTTTTAACAGTTCTCTACTGAGAGAAATAATTTACTCAAACTAAGAGTTATTGGAGAACTATTGATACCCTGATTCCTGAAAGAGGGAAGAATTTGCAATTCGCGCTGATTTGCCTGCACCAAGTGGAATCTATCACATCTGAAAATGTAATCACAAAAATACAACACACGATTCCTGACTAATTTCTTACCTCAGGAGCAGACTCAGCCTTTTTTCATGCAAAACAAGCCACTTTGAATAGGCACTTTTTCTTAATTTTTTCTGCCTTGTGATTTCAAGTACAGCCTGGCACAAATACAAGTGATGGCCAAGCACTAAGAATATTGAATAATCTTCTTCTCCAACTCTTAGACATTTGTCCATCTGACAACATATTTCTATGGCATATCATATTTTTGCATTTGACAGAATGTTCTGAGTTGGAAGGAGCCCATGAGGATCATTAAGTCCAACCCTCACATGGTGATTGAACTCATGATCTTGGTGTTACTAGCACCATGCTTTAACCAACTTCACCTTCCAGAAACACCTATCAAGAATTTTTAAAGCACATATAAGAACTTTCAGTGGGTTTTTTTAGCCTCCAATTAAATGCTTTCTTGTCTATGGAAGTGGTCTAGATGCCTCCTACTACCAACGAGCCTTAATTTATCTGTGCTGCATATAAATAATTTGTATTCCCACCAGCCTAAGCTGAAGTTTGGTGGACTTTTTCAATACCACAGTCCTGACTTTTGACGAATTAAGAATCCATTATTTAATAATTTTTCTTACTATTGGAAGATGTCAAGTTGCCTTTAGCCATGTTACTGCCTCTACCACAAAGACATAGTAGCAAGAAGATGGACAAATGATGCACACTTGTAAAATTTGTACCTGTGGCAACCACCAAAGTGCTGAAGAACCTGGAGAAGAATTCTCCCTGGTGAGAAAACCAGACTGTAAACTCATAATTTGCTGGAGATTTTGCACACTTTCTATGGAACTGAAGTGCTCTGAATATAAACTGTTACAAATGAAGAAAGATTCCTTGGGCATTCATAATTCTATTACTTATGAATCCTTAGTCACACAGAAACTACAGAGAAAAGCAGTACATGAACTGGAGAGTTTGTCCTCTTTTCCTTTACATGAGTTCATTCAAAGAGGCTTTGAGTAGGCAAAAAAGCAATAATGAATACAGCTAAATGATGGACCAAGGTAAAAATGTCTATACAGATCTCAGTTCATAAAAGCTTGTCAGTATTTTAAGTGCTTTCAAGGATAAGGCCATCATGAGGAATCATTCACTGTAGCACTTTCCTAAGGGCCTTAAAATGTGTCAGCAACCTCTCTACCAGCTCTCAGAAGAGGTTCATAGTTTGGGGTCTCTCTTCAGAATGGACAACTTCAGTGGTTCCATTCCTAAATTTTTTTAAAAGCCTCATAAGTTATTTGGAGAAATTGCAGATTTATTTTGAGTGATCTCGAAAACAGCCATAATAAAACTCTGCAGTTCCCCTGAAATTGCTTCACTTCAAAATTCACAAAGACTGAATCAAAGGGAGAAGGAGGTGGTTGTAGGCTGTTGTTTCCCCAGGATTCTTCCTATCTGAAAGTCTTTTCACTGTTTGTCTTCACACCTCCAAGTAGAACTGAATCTCATTCACGAGCTCCCCCATAATATGCCTCATTTATATCAAGCATTTAAATCTGAGCCTGAATTTCAATTCACCATCCGGCAGCACAGGCACAAAGTGAATGAGGAACTTGATGGATAAGATGAAGGTATTAATAAAAGGTTTCCATTATTTCTCCAAGATCATTCAGTTAAGTTCCACTACAAAATAACTAAATGTTGTATTTACATAGCAGATTTTAGTGCATTTTTAATTTACAGTGCTGAATTAATTTTTACCCTTTTTGTGTTTCCAGTTTTGTTATGAACAAGATGTTTTTTACTGTTACTTCAAGAAGCATTTTCCAGCCATGAATGGAACTGCCAATAAGAGCTGCAGTTTACTTAGTTCATATATTGTATTCCTCCCCACTGCACATTCTACACTTCCACACCACAATCACCTGTGTCCTCATGTGTCAAAACTCTAGATCAAGTTTTGCTCATCTTTACAGCTTTTTTGCAGTCCTCACTGAATCAGCTGCAAAGCCACTGCATGTTCAATAACCACAGTCTGGAACTGTGGTAGGGAAGAGGCTGAAACCCAAGGAAAATCAGAGGGCAAACTGGAGACCAGGTAAAAGTAATTTGCAATTAATGTAGTCGCAACTGGAAAGAAGTTTCATTCATGCATTTAGCACTATTGCTTAGATCAATTAGTGATACTCTCCCAGTAATGTAAGCAGAATCTCATCCTTAATATGCATATACCTTTGCAAAGCCCTTTCAAGTGTATGAAAAAGAACCTTGAAATAACAGGCAAAACCAGCTCATTACATCATTTTTGGACACCATTTATATCAGCTAGTGCCATCTCCAAGGTCCATAATAGCCTGTTTTTATTAATTCTCACAAAGTCTGGTTTTGCACTCAGGCAGTCAACATGATTCTAAGTGACAATATCTCAACCTGAAAGTCAGCAAAACATAAAATAACATCAGTAGAATATTAAAAACTCCCACTGAGATAAAGAGGAATATGAAGGTTCAGACAGAGCCAAATAGATTAGTGCTCACTTTCTACTCATTATGTGCTTTCAGCAAGCACAGTACAGGTTTATAATTTGACGGGGAAAAAATGATACTTTTTAGCTATTTTCCAGCCTGACTCTCTAAGGCTGCTCCTTCCTTAAAGATAGCATAGTATTATTATCCATAAAACTATGACTACACAAAGAGCTCCAAACAGTGATGTCCATGTTGCTGGGATATATATTACTCTCTCAAAATAAGTCTTGGGAGGAACACTGAAACCTAGGAGAAAAAGTCGGGGGGGAGGGAGAGGGAAATTTTTCTTTGACATCCTCCTTACTTCAGAACTTATTTGTAGAATGGAGTCAAGTGTCGCATCAGCCATTAAACTTTGACTTCTACTAGAGTAATATTAATGTAGGGTGGGTCCCAGAGCAGCACTGCCCAGCCCTGTGCTTGGGGTTAGCTCCAGTGCTAAACAGCACGTTGCTGACCGACACAGGAAATCCCTCTCCTGTTCCTTGAGTTGAACCAAAGGGCTGGCATAAAGCAATGTCCAAAGTATTAACAGCAACAAAAACTATGGGCTCAGAGTCAAATTTCAAAGGCATTTAGGTGCCTAACATGCATTAATTTTAGTGGGACTAAGCTGCCTCTGGAACTCTGGCCTTCAGTCTTCACTATTCTTAAGCCACTCCAGATCTCGTGGCTCTGTCAGGATGTAAAAGCAATTACATTTCACAACTTTGAATCCAACAATAAATTTTGGAAATCATTCAAAGTACATGTTTTTTAACATAAAGTTTCCTTGTCCAATAAAATACACTGGAATTTTAAATGCTTGGTATTTGCAGGTCTCCCCCTTTTTCTTTAGATTGAGGCCAGAAGGTAGCAGTCTGGTGAAACCTCTGACATCCAAATAAACTCTGCTTTCTTCTTTTAAGCGGAAGAAGTGTTTAATGGATAATCCGTTGACAAATATTTTATAAAGAGTAAAATACACAATCTCAGGTTTACTGAACACTAATGTAATTGCTCCTGAACAAAACCACTGCCCATAGAATCCTAATCCCCACAAAAACTAGCACAGATGTTATAGTGTGCATAAAAATCAGATATTAGCATTTGAGGTGTCCATTCCTATACAACTCCAAGATGAATTCAGGCAAAAAAAATACCAGCTTGGCTTGTAAAGCAATCCAGTGTAATGAAACACATTGAAAATGAGAAAACCAAATCCTCTTTTTTACCCACGAGGCAGGCGTGCGTACAGTTGAGCGCACAAAATCAATCTGAGAATATTTTGATAAAAAGAAACACAGGTAGCTATAATATCTGTTAATGCCAGACCATTTCATGAAACAATGCTCACACTGCACTGACAGCTGCTACACCAACTGTTCAGAGCAGAAGCTCAAAGTCCTCACCTCACCTATGCCCATGTTTGATTTGTCCCTTTTTCTGGTTCCAGCTTCCCAAAGTACAGGGATGGAGCCTGTGAAAACTTCTCGGACAAATCTTTATCCCCCTTCCCTACCGAAGCTGCAGGAAGGAACAGGCTATGAACTTAGGTGCTGCATTTTTTCCTCACAACCTCATTGGCTGGTCTAATAAAAGATCCTGGTTTTCCCTGTGAAACTTGCCACAGTTTATACCAGGTGTTTTCCTTTCCCTAAGTCTTGCTTTTAATATCTACTGATATTATACAAAGAAAATATGTATATTAGCTCTTTAAACAATCCATTTTCCTCACTGGAAAGGGTCAGTGGGTAGCACATTAACCTCCTTCATAGAACAATGCACATTGCCTCTCACAGGGAAGAGCAGAAATCTTACTATCTTTCAGAGGTACACTGCTTTCTCACTGACCCTATGAAGTAGTATCCCCTTCCTCAAAGGAGTTTTTTCCTCAATGGCCTCTCAGACCTGCTTGTAGCTGGTTAACACTCCTGAAAAATCACTTCTTAAGAGAATAACCCACCTTCCTTTAAGCACCTGCTTGAGTAACTTCAGGAAATTTGTTCCTGACTCAGGCTAATCCTTCCTGGCTAGTCATCTTCCCTTTCCTTCCCAATTCACATTGATCCTTTAATTGTTGATTTCATCTCTCATGTTCCAAGTCATCAGGGCTCCTTCCTCGCTCCTGTGCAGGACTGGTTCAACAGCAATCCCTAAGATGGTTAACATCTGATCAGCCTCATGTCATTTTATGAGGAAACCTCATTTCAAGATGAAACCAAAGGCAGTAGTTTTGGCTTAGAAAAGACAAGGTTTTATTCTTCTTTTATTAAGGTACAAAATTGCAAAATTTATTGCTGCTTGTGTAACCTGAACGTTATTCAGTGTTTTTACCCCTTTGCCCTCATTTAACCTTAGACATGAAACTTGTTGGGGGATAGAAGTAAAAAAAATGTAGAGTAGCTGCATTTTCTTTCATCTTTCTTCTGGAATTCAAACAAAACTACCATGTGATAAATGGCCATTTGTGCCACAGATGTTAATGCAATACTAAATGAGACAAAAATCACCAATGAAGTTTGCAAGGCTCCCTGTGATGTCCGGTCATCAGGCAACATGGACTGGCACAAACTAAACTGATTTTGCATATGCAACCAATACATGTTTCAATTATTTATGTCAATGTTCTCATCACACACTGCTGGGTTAATTGAATGCAACCACAACCACATTCCAACATTTACGAAAAATTTAAATGGTCTCTAAAGCAAGTAGTAGCAACATACAAAGGAAACATTTGAGATGAGTTCACAGATAATTTTACAATTTGTACTTGCAAGGTGGAGTACCTGTTACTGGCAGAACATAGGGAGGGGCCATCCAGCATATTAAAAAGAACAGTTTAAGCTATCATTTGGCTCAAGTCACAGCACATTCCAAGAACCCCATAAACAAAGACATGTGCAATGTTAACTTTCTCTTTTATGCTGACAGCTTTTTTCTCCCATATAATGACCTTCCTGCACAGTGTGTGTTACCATAAAAAGAAACAGAGCCCAGTAAAATTAGAGGAACTGCTTAATATCAAAACGTTTTATCTGAGGAAGACACCACTGCCAGTGTAAATATAAAAAAGCACAAGAATTAAAAAGTATTTGTTTTGCTGTCTCTTCTTTAAGTTTAGATTGTTCAAACAAACCTAGCTCGAGTTTTCAGTCACTCTGCACTAGACAGTCCTCCCAAAGGCTGAAATGCTACTCCAGAGAATGCGAACTTGGCTCCAATTTCAGACAATTTTCCTCTTCTTTTTCTGACAAAAAGTATTTGAATGCTTTGTCTGTAGCCAAGAATTTGGATATGAAAGGCACACCAGTAAACAAGTCACCAAAACAGGCCACCACTACACAGACTGTAGTGCATGCTTATTTTGAAAAAAAAAAAAAAAAAATACTCCTCTGGCCCAAAGGACACTGTTTTATTTTGTAAGTAGAATGCTAATGTGAAATTTTAGTTTGACTTTCTCTCTCTCTCATCTAAGTACAAAAGAAAAGCTACATGCATTTTTGATAGACAGAGCCTACATTTGCTGTTTTGTTTGTACAAAGAAAAGTAAAAAGGAAGAGAACATAAGAACCTCACAGCTAGTTGGCTTGGCAAAACGCTGCACCAAACCAAATTACTTTTTTACAGTTTTATTTGAACTACTACAGAGAACCAACAACCCTTATTCATAGCATTCATCTTTCTATCAGCATTCCCAGAATGAAAATTGAAACTTTAAGAATGTTATTGCTTTGTACCAAATGTTCACTAGCTTCTACCATGGCAACTATCCCACAAAACCCTAGCAGGGCTAATCACAGTCCCCAAAGGTTCATTATCTTTTGTATCAGGGAGGCATTCAAATGCACTCAGGCTGCCTGGCAGCTAAGGCAGATATTGTCCTCACCCAAAAGAATTTTAATTTTAGCCTTGTACATTTGGTGAAAATACATTTCTGAAAACCAGAGAACATGCCAGCAAAAAGATCACACCAGCTCCAGCGTGGAGCTTCTTGCTCCCCAAAGAGGCACATGTGAGAACTGAGCAATAGCCCTGCAAAGGAAGGGAGACTTGGCTGAGCACGTCGGGGAAGTCTCCCTAAACTGGCCAGAAACCCAAGGGAAGGAAATGAGAGTGATTATGTACAGCTGAGCAAGCACAGCACAGAGACTCCTAAATCAGTGATATGGTGTTCACTGCTGGTGTTCTGTGGTAAAGATGTTTACCATCTGTGTTACTCTCTCTTTGTTATGGACACTAATGGAGCCTTCAAACATAAAAGCATGGGGGTGGGGAAGAAAAACACGATGAAGCCAAAGTACTTGAAAATCACTTTTAGCTGTATATGACATAAGGAAATTCTGACACGAAATGAAAAATGGATCGAAACCAAAATACAAGCACGTCCAGGCTGAGCTCGGGAGGGCTGCACAGCGCTGGCTTACTCTGCCCTGGAGGTCCAGTTCTGAGCTACCAGGCACAGACAGATCCTTCAGGTACTGAGAGGTGGCTCTAGCTCAGACACAAGAGAGCGACGCACACTCCAATAATGCAAAGGCTTTTAGGCCAATGCTGAGCATGCCTGTGGCAGTGAGTTTCCTAGGAAGCAGCTGCATTTGTACAAAGTTTTTCTGCAGGGGAACTTCTCTGCTGCTGTCTCCTGCTGTTGAGAAGCCACAATGGCCTGGAGACTATTAAAGTCTGTAGTGAAGCCAAAAACTAATATATGCCATTCAGTTTGCAGTCTGTGCATAAAACCAAGCATCTGACTCGCTCATGCTAGACATCTCACACTGTCATACATGAAAATTGGTGGAAATCACAGCCTTCAGCCTGACTTCCATCTCAGATGCTTTTTTACTCTGCTCATCAAAATTTATATACAGAAAATGAGCTCCAACAACCTGATATCTCCACTGCAACCTCAAGTAGTTGCCGTAATACATCTTGTCAGAGTCCCTCCCTCCCCAGAAAGACACTGCAGGGAATCTGTGGTAACAGGAGTCCACCCTGCTTCCTTAAAGCCCAAGGCAGTGAGCTTGGCTCAGACTCCCCTACCTTCATTCAACAACTAGCTATTGGAGTGCCTATTCTCCAGCCCCAGCACATCCAAATTCTTTGGCAGCCAGTGCCCAGTTCCAACATAGCTGTCAGTAATTTGAGGCTAACTGCTTAACCCAGCATAGGCACACAAACTGCACAAACAACTCAAGATCATCCGACAGTGAGAATAATCCTTTTCCAGACGAGGTGTTTCAGGTAAATTGTTACATCTCTCATGTTACTGATGCCAGTTCAAATATATTTCTAGCAGAATGGGAGTGGACTTTGTGAACCACAAACCAAGCCAACAAGAAGAAAATCTGAAGCAGAATTGCAGTTTGTTTTCTCTACAGCTGGAGTGGCCTCCCAGCAGCCTCATGATGCTGAAAATGGGATTGGAACCAATTAGTGCCAACTGCCACACGACCAAAATTGAAACACCCCAAACACCACATGGGTTTGAAAAATGCTTCAAGAACTGGTGCAAAGGTGGAGGAGTTTCTGCAGCGCTGACAGACACCTCAACAGAATACAAATGGATCAGCCTTGGACTCAAAACTCACCACTGCTAATGCAGGGTGTCAGCAGATGAACCACTGAGGATGGATCATTCAGTGATGGGCTTTTGAAAACTCTTCCTGAATATAATACCATTACTGTATGTTGCTGTATACCTATGTCTCCACAAGTGCTCACTCTTTTTCAGATTAGAAATGGAGCTTCTGACCTCTCCTCAACTGGATATTTCTCAGTGCAGTCACACAAGCTCTGGCAAAGAATGATTATTCTCTTTTACACTCAGCATTATCACAGACCTGGAATTGCTTGTCCTGACTTTTTCTTCATCTACATCACTTCTGTGTCACTGCTCAGTGCCCTGGGACAGCCAAGAATTTGCAAATTACTGAACACATTGTCAGGATACGGAGTTTATAGAGATATTCAAAAGCCAATTGGACACATGATGAGTCTGCTCTCACTGACCCTGCTTTGAAGGAGTGGGGGGTTTGTTTCAACCTCAAACATTCCATGACTATGAAAGCCATCTCTGGCCACTCTCAGTGTAAGCATGTTCGTACAGTTACTCCACATGTAACACTGCAATTCTATTTGGCTACTGAAGACAAATTAGGAAACATTAAACGTGTTTTCATCAGCATGATTTTAAGGGTGGAGAAATTCACTGCCTCTCTAGCATCTTGAGATGCTTCGTAACTTTGCAAAAGCTATATATTTTGCTTTACAGGACACCCAAGTACAGTTTGTGCCTGACAAAAGCCACCATTTGATACTGTAAACAAGGCTATTTCCATTATCATGTATTCTTGTTCTCAGTCAATGTGTCAAAATCAGGCTGTGGAACAAATGCCTGTCAGAACGTAGCTGGGATCTTCTTGATGGAGTGTCCAGCTCTGGCTTAGGTACAGCGAGCACATTGGGTTGTTCTGCTTGCTGAGTATTTGTTAAATGTTAACAGTGGGCTTGGAACTTGCAAGGCTAAGGGAGGGCTTCCCTGCAGCTCCTTTATAACTAAAAGACAAACCTAGGGAGAAAAAAAACAAATCAAAACAACAGAAAACCCTCACAAAAAAACAAGGAACGCCCAAAGACTTGCAACAGAACGCTAATGTAAGTATTTTAAAACTCAAACATCTTTGTTTTTCCTCATATATAAGCTGATGTCAAAGAAGGCAGCAAGTGAAAATTGCTTCTGAGGGCATGTCAAGAGAAGCTGCTCTAAGACAGGGAGGAGAAGGAGCTATAGTGGAAACACAGGACATCACCACAGCTTTCCTACCCACGGGGCTTTTTGGCCTTGATTGAACATTCCCATTCAGCACTGCTCTGTCACATACACTGAAGGTCTCTGGCACAGGGGCAGTTTGTTGTCACTGTCCTTACCATAGTGTGGGCCTTTCCTTTTCAAAATCCACATTGCCCTGACCTCCTTTTTCTCCCTCCCTCCCCTTGACCAAACGCCATTAGATGCAGGAAGAACCTTGTTGCGGTTCTGCTGCTCATAAACACAATTTGCTGTGCTAATACTTCCTGTGCACCCTGCCAACGTGGCACCCCTCCAAGACACAGCACTGGCGTTGGGAGATGGTCACACAAAGCATGATGCTTCCTACTGCCACTGCTCTGTCCTTCACCTTCCCTTGCCTTGCTGTGGGCAAGGACTATAAATATCAAACAGCATGAATGAAACAAAGATGGAGACTGCCTGCTTGTACCAGGTGAGTGCTTGCAGCAGCATGGATTGCTGTCCTTCAGGTAAGCAGGGATGCACAGAATCTTTTTTAAAATATCATTCACATAATTTTCAATGTACTTTACACAGAAGAGAATTTGTGTTAAACTTTAGTTGCATAAAAAAGTGAAATAAACTGTGTATTCCTGCATGATAAATTCCCCTGTTATTTGCAGAGAGCTTTAACTGAACACTGGGAAAAATTTTAAGTGCTTCAAAATATAGATTTTACATGCTATGAAGAAAATGAATAAGCAAAGGAACAATTCTTGTGTTACAAGAGTCCCTGGTATTCCCTCCCATCTCTAATACTTATATGTTAACTCCAGTAGCTATACGACTTGGTGATGCATAGTAATTTTTCTTAAGTTTATTCTCCTAAATGCTACTTCGAGAAAGACATGCAAGTTAATGTCAGATTAATACTATTATCTCTCTTCTCAACGCATGTGTCTTTCTAGAGTGAAAAAAAAAAGAAAATAAACAAACCCCAAAATACAAGTATGTCTAAAAGAATCTGACACCGGAAATACACAAGAGAAGCAATATGAGAAAAGATGGAGAAGATAAATATGGCAGAAGAAACAAAGGAAGGATTACTAGAAAGAGGAAATGAAATATCAGTAAAAAGATTTGACATGGCATACAAAAAAGTAATATAAGGCTTTAGTGATGAAAGCACTAACTTCAAGTAAAAGGAAATAAATTCTATCAAATGAGGCAACACAGAAATGGACCATTTTAAAGATAGCATGGTTGAACATACATTCTGGAGTTCATGAAAGCATGCAGAAAGAGGAACTGAAACCAGTTTTAGGAGACTAATCTTAACACAATCAAGGGTTTCAGCTGTGAGAACAAAAACGTATGAAATCCACGTAAAAGTCAACTGAGCACACGACAGCAGCACTTGGAGCCCCACACTGATTTCTGACCTGCTTCAAAGAACCATGCAGCCTGTTAAGTTTGACCTCTGACATGGTCTGAGTTGGTCTTTCCCTCAATGATGGTCCTAGCAGTAGAGATACTTTAGCTCAGAGACAGACCAGATGCAGTGAAACGGTCAAAAAATTAGAGTTATTCCATCAGTTTGTGGATTTAATTTATATCTTACTGTTTACTCATCTTTTGTCACACATTCTGTTGTTTTAACAATGGGAACACAAAATTCACTAAGTAATCTCTCTATTTGAACCTAGGCTATAACCCACAGTAATTATGAACAGTATGTAGCAATATTTTCACTATTTAGGACAGGAAGTGAAAAATACCAAACACATCTAAAATTGCAATAGGGATTTGTGCAGACAGAAGGTAATTACACAAAGTGGACTTTGGCCAAGACTCTCAGAATATGAAGCAATCTCAGAACCTTGTGGAAATTACCATGGGATCTTTAATGATAAGTGGGCTAAATCTTCACTTAAATTGTCCTAAAAGGCATGCCTTCTCTGACAGCATATTGCTACAGAGTGACAGGACCATCGTATTCCAAAATTAGGTGGCATGTCCAACACTACAGCACACAAGTGGAAAATCAAAACCAACGAAACAAAAAAACCCCCAAAGCACAGTCATTTAAAAAACAGACCACGAGAAGACATCTCAAGTGTTTCACGTGCACAGAATTACTTGCTTCCCCCACTAATTTATTTCAGATTAGTAAGAGATCCCGTATTTTAGGTCAGTGTTATGACAAT
Source organism: Dicaeum eximium (assembly GCA_013396995.1). Lineage (NCBI taxonomy): Eukaryota > Metazoa > Chordata > Aves > Passeriformes > Dicaeidae > Dicaeum > Dicaeum eximium. The sequence continues at coordinate 220,201 of VWZP01008386.1, read as the reverse complement.
GGAAGTATGCCAACTTAACCTTCATTTTCTTAATTAGCATTTAACAAGAAGCTTGTCCTCCTCTAGAAATATTTCCTTCCATAAGGAAGAATAACCTTGAACAGAAGACAAAGCTAAGCCAAGGAGAAAAATGAAACTGAAGCTCCAAATATATTTACATGTCTTTAAAATATATTTATTTACATACCCTCAAAATGTAAATAAAATAGATCTCAGTAAAAAATTACTTCATCTCCCAGAAACAAGCAAAGCACTGTATCTGTATTCATAACTACTCTGGGGAAAACCAACCACAAAAAATCTCCCTCTTTTACACATGCTCCCTACCATGGACCATGTGCTCATGTAACTCATTGTTTATCTAGTCTGGAGACAAAAATGCCATGAAAAAGCAATCACAAGGCAGATGGCTGGTTTCACTAATCTGACCCTGTTTCTTCCAAGTAAATCTAGTCTACAACAGTGATGCCCCAAATAATCCACCATTCCTATAATACTTAGATTTGCATATTTAGGTTAGAAATGCCTAGCATGGCTGGATTAAGATCTTCCCCCAGTAAAACAATGCTTTGTCATAAATTCCCCCCGAGAGATCATGCAGATTCTTAAAGCAGGCATGTCCACACACTGAAAACTTGAGTGAAAGCACACTCACAAAACACTCTCTCCAAGGCTCACCTCCATAGGTGCAATGCCTTTTACTCTGCTTAAACCTGACTGTATGGAGTGACAAATGCAGAGATTCTCTCTGTAGCCGCCCCCACGATAACAGATGACAAGATGCAGCACAAGCTTCATCTCTTGCTAATTAAACGAATCAATTAAGAGACTATTGTTGCAACTGTGTAACTGCTGTTCTATAGTGGCAATAACAACCCCACGGGGAGGTCTTTCACTACATTAAAATGCTGTCCTCCACAACTCCATTTGATATTATTAGAAACAGTTATTTGCGTCTTGCTGTCATATTAGTAGCAAAGGCAAATTATGGAAATATGCAGACCAGAATGGTCCCAGTATGAGATCAGGTTTGGTTTTCAACCTCCAAGGGAACAATTGCTGAAATTCCAAAGTTCCCTAAAGTTCTTTAATGGAACTGATAAATCTATCAGCACAGCATCCATTTAGATTCTAGGTAAGGGTCACATATTTGCATACTTTCCTGCTAAGCTGATACAATTCAACTAGATAAATTATCATATTAAGTTTACCCTCCTGAGTTAAACTGATGGAGTTCAAAATTGTTTTCGATGGTTGTCATTAATCGCTGTTACATCCTAAATGCTCACTTTGAAATCTAATTGTGCTGGTGTACCAAGGGTCATATTAATAGCATTTTTAATGTTAAATCTTTGTAAAACATGTTTGTTTTACTGATATTACCACTGAAGCCTAGAAGACTAATGAGAAACAAAGTATATTTATTATCAATAAAAACTTCATCTATAATTTACATTTAGAGACTTAAATTAGCTTTAGTAACTTCATAATGATTTTGTTTCATTAAGATTCCTGGATAAGCTTCGAAGTCATATAAATTAATACCTCCTAAACAGTTCTTAGGTATATGCCAAAGTTGCAGACATCAAAAGGCTGTTCAAAAACACGGGCTACATGTATGTTTAGTAAACATCTTCATAAGAAAATGCTCATCTTCACTATGAGGTAACAGTCTTGATACAGCTTACAAAAAACCACCAACACTTCTTTGGCCAAATGAAGCAATTAATAATTATTTCAGTGGTAAATCATAGTCTACCAAAGTAAATCACTTGAGTTACACCTTTGGGTAAGCTGTCCACTTGTCTTCCAAGAAGTAACAGGCTAACCAACCAAGTTTAGTCCTTGTCCTTAAAATGTTACTGAGCTCAGTAAGAAAGAAACTTGTCAAAAGAAGTATGGAAAATCAAAAATCCTAACTTTTCCATTGCTTATTTCTGAGGGATGAGGGGCCTCATTTATTATAAACAAGGACCACTATACTACAGATAGCACACACACTACAGAATCCACAAACATTAAGGACTTTCATGGAAATCCTGACCTACTTGTGACATCATCACTTTTTTTTCCCTGAAAATTAAAACTCAAATTAACAACAGATAAAATACCAAGACAAAAAATGAATAAGTAAAAACCAAACATTGGAATTTAAATGCAATAGGCTACTTCCATCCTGGTTTTGTAAGAACACAATGCTTGCAATGCAGATTTCTGCCTCTCAATCCCCATTCCCAGCTCCTTATCCAATTTCCACCCACATACACTATTTAAACTCCTGAAAAATTTCAGCCAAATTGATTCAAAGAAAAGCCAAGTCCATCTACCCACAAGTACCACAGCTACATTTTCACAAGTCTGCTGAAGAGCGTTGGTTCTGTTACGGAAACCAATCCAAAATCCACAGTGCAGTTGAGGGAAATTTGGCAGTAGCCAAATTAGGTTGGCTATGCATCTTCAAGCCAACAAGCACCTATGCATCTTCAGCTTCATCTTAGCACCTCTTGTTCATGGAGATCTCAGGCAAAGACTACAAGTTGTTCTGTGGGAGCTTGTGTCACTTCTGGTTTCTTTTAAGTCCCAGGAGCAAAATTCAGAAAGAACTCCAAGCACCTTCTTATTTCTCTTTCCAAAGAAATCCTGAGCAAGATTTCCAAAATAGTCTGATTATTTTGATTTTAGGGACATGGCTTTTGGTAACACCAGTATTTCTAGATCGCTCAGGTGTTTTTGAGTTTTCCCACAGTGGACAGTTTTAACATATTCGCTATATACTTTCTGCATTAAAATATGCAAATAATATATAAGAGAATTGAAATGTGAACAGCACATGCAGCTGTGTGACTGTACCTGATCACTCACACCTCATGAACTGGAACAATTCCCTACTGATTCCTAATGATGGTCGCTACTTTTCCCAAGTGAAATCCTTGTTGTGTGAGTTACCCACTTTCCACAAAATACTGCAGCACCTTACTGCCAGTCTCAGGATTCTCATCATCCACCTTCAAAAGGAAGCTATTGTTTTCAGAAACAACTGCATGTTTTTTCTGTTGACACCTTTTGCACTACTGAAATGCCACTGATGATAGTTCTACTACTAGAAGCACTGTGGTTCACAGTGCCTCTGAAAAGGGATGAAAAGAAAATAAAACCTATACAACAGTACAATTCCCTTTAGATCAGCAGGGACCCTAATCTTAAGGCTTGTGAATAGGAAGAGTAAAAAAAAAATTTTTTAAATACATTAGCTTGCAAAATAAACACCTACTGGCCTATATTTATTTTCTTGTGGTTAGTACTCTATATATTCCAATAAATACCAGCTTTGTAACCTCTGCAGGTCTTCAACCAATGTTGGAAAGTCTGCATAAATCTTCAATATCTAATTTCAGAAGTGCCGCATATAGAAAGAAAAGCATAAAGAAAGAAAAGAACTTGTTAAGAACTGCAATGATTTCTAAGGGTGAAAGAAGCAGGTTGTTAAACATTTCCTATTGTGAGCTGAATCAGACTCATACAGCCAAAGCTTTATAAGAACACAGGGAGAAGGAAAAAGGAGGAGGAAGCTGTCTGCTGATGAGATTATACACAGACTGCAGGGTTTCAGAACAATTTGTAAGCCTCAGTAATGGGACAAAAAGTTGGAAGTTTGCTGTTGAAGCAAAAGCAGATAAGCCATGGCAAGAGGGACCAAAAGGAAGAATCAGCAGCGAGAAAAGTTAGTATACGGGCCTGTAGCTCCTAAGATTACCTTAGACACATAACTGAAATAAGAAAATACAGTAAGACAGGAGCAAAGGCAAAGATTTTGAGGATTGCCTTTATGTAAAGCTCTCCATTTCTGACTGCCATGAACAGGAAACAGAACTAATAACCCTGATTGCATATGGAATTTCCCTTTGCCAATCTATCTGGAAGTAACTAAAACCCAAAACTCATTAATACTAACTGTGATTACTACTGCACTAGAATATATGCCAGCCATGCTAAAAAGTATGGCAAGGGCTTGACAGAGTCTATTTTTCCTAAATCCAGTATTCTCAACCTGGAATTTGTAGATCTGGTTGCAGTGGTGGGTCTCAGGACTATTTTAAATTGGTCTGCAAAAAGGCTGAAGAAAAGGACGTGTAGTATCAACAGGCTAAGAGTAATCACAAGTGAGCATAAGCTACCACAGCAAAGCTGCAAATATTTTGTAAATCAAAGGTGGCAAAAAGCACTCCATTGGTAATCAGCAATGGAGAAACCTCCAGTGAGGTGCATGAATCAAGAAAACAGTGCCAGGAACCTCAGAAAGCACCTAAAGATGGCTTGACTCTTAAGCCCGAGAAATTCCAACCTGTTCCATGTGGGTTCTTATATTGTGTTCACCTATATTGTTAAGTGATATACTGAGCAGTATATCATGTATAAGTTCTTTCATCACTCCTCAGAGGAAAAAAAAGTAACTATTTATATTTCTGCTGTGATGTTAGAGAAGATCAAAGAAACAGTATAAATGATGGGAACTGTCTCTTCTGAGGAAAGTGATCCAGTGGGTCACCAGAGCATCACTGTCAAGCATGGCCTGCAGCCCAAAGCTGACAATGGCACTAGGGACATGAGGGAGCCAGGCTGCTCATCATCTGAACATACACAACTTCTTTATTTCCAATTCTACACACAGTCTAGAACAGGTTTAATGCTTGCACAATCATCTGCAGTTCTCTGTATACTCGCAGCTTTCTCAGTGTTAAAGGCTGCCTGCCCAGACGGATTTCACTGCTGAAGTCCTGCTGGGAGGCCTGAATAACCAACAAATGACTGGGGCTAGCAGTGGGCCAGCCAAAAACATTCTTCTCACGTAAGAGAACAGAAGGTGGAACGAAAAGAAAAAAAAAAAAACAGAAAATGGAATGAGATTCTAATGAAATTAGAAAGACAGGAATGAAGGGTGGACTTTGGTCTTCTGAGTACTCAAACATCCAGTTTTTTGAATTGCAGAGGCTGAAGCAGAAGCTCTGTGTATACATCTTAGTGTTTTTCTATAGATTTTATGTATCTATTTTATATGATCTTACATCTAGAGAACAAGTCCTGTGAGGAGCAGCTGAAGGAGCTGGGGTTGTTTAGCCTGGACAAAAGGAGGCTCAGGAGGGGACTTTCACACTCTCTACAAATGCCTGAAAGGAGGTTGTAGCCAAGTGGGGATTGGTCTCTTCTCTCAGGTAACAAGCAATGAGAGAAAACTGCCTCAAGCTGCACCAGGGGATGCTTAAATAGGATATTTGGAAAAATTTCTTCATGGAAAAGGTTTCAAAAAATTGAACAGGCTGCCCAGGAAAGTGGTGCAGCCATTGTCTCTGAAGGTATTTAAAAGATGTGTAGACATAGCACTTGGGGACATGGTTTACTGGTGGATTTGACCATGCTGGGTCAATGGTTGGAACTGATCATCCTGGAGATCTTTTTACAATCTAAACATGATTCTACGTTTTTGACAAACCTGCTTCTGTGAGCTGCCTACACACAGGAGACACCCCATAAAGGACTGCTTCCTTATTTCCTGCACTCTTGCTTTTGGGCACAGTTTTGGACACTGATCTGAATCATGAACTATCTTGCTTCCTTTTTCTTTGTACAATATGTAGCACAACCATATTACTTGTTGTTATGGTAATTCTATTAATAAATACACTATTTGAATAAATCCAATGTGAAGTGGCAAAATAGCAGGACTCCATCAGCACACCATGTCTAGTGACATTCATCAGAGTGGACAAATGAGCAAAAACTCATGTAAAATCTCAATTACAGCAATAACCCACGATCTCCTCTGCAATAGTTTAGTGAGAACTCAAAATGCTATCCTCACAAGAAAATTAAACCAAACCAGTGCAATTTCCCATTCAACAACTATTTCTTACAGTTACAAGTTGCTTGCTCCTCAGGCAGAAACATCCTCATACATCTTCCAAAAGCATGAGTCCCTATCATATCTGAGACTCACAACCCTCTATCAAAAAACAATTTGGAGAAAATAAGCTATCTAATGGCACTACAATTTGGAGGGAAGAGAAATGCTCAAGTAGCAATGAATTTCTACACATGATCAGAAACAAACAAAAGCATTATTACAAATCCATGTAGACCCTCAAGTGATGCTAACAGTATGCACTCAAAGCTATGATATCACTGGAGAAGGCAACATGATTTTTCCTGTTCTCCTCTAAAATAACAGAAATATGCTGCTACACTAACAGAAACATTCATCTTACTGTCCAGATGTTTACCATATGTTATGCAGCAAAATTCATATTTTACTGTTGTCTTTCATCTGCAATGCAGTCTTCTCTGTCCTCCACCTAACTAACTGGAACAGCCAGGATATTTCTAATAAAGAAGCACAGCTTCCACTTCCCCTCAGAGTGTCACTTGCCTTCCTGAAGCAGGGGTTTGTGTTTTGTCAAAATCCAGCAGCAGAGTTGTTTCTACAGACCAATGTTAAAAAATCAACTGAAGCCATTTATTGAAGCTGATGCCTTCCTGACAAGCCAGGCAAGCTGTGCTCCTTACAAGCTGGTTCTAAAAATATATTCTGCTGGACAGGTCAGTGGTCTGTACACTCCATAGGACCGTGCTGCCTGGTACCACTGGAGTGCCATCAACATTTGCCCTGGTCAAAAGGAACACAGAATGCTCAGAGTTGCCCTTTATGTTAGCTACAAAAAACCAATCCAAATAAAACAAAAAAAAAAGAAAAAAAAAAAAAGAAAATAAAAAAAGAAGAGTAGAGAAGTAACTTTGCAAGCTATTATGTTGATAACAATGCATTATAATAATAATAACAATAAGCAATCAAGAGTGTTTTTCTGCTAAATTTTCCTTTCAAATACTTCCTAAGTCAACTGCACTTAGCAAAGGTTTAATAAGAGATAAGTAATGGTGAACTCAAAATGTATTTCTAGGGCCTTCATTAAGATACCATTTTCTTTGTTTGAACATTTACATTTGTGTATGGGCACATGTACACACATACAGACTGTGTATCTGTATGTGCAACAATTTGTAGTGCATATCATTGTATCTTCCCCCCATTACCTAAACTGAGCATATTAAGTTTAAATCAGAACAGTACAAGGATGTTAAATGAGTGAAGGACAAATGAAAAAGCAGGATTTAGGGGAAAGGACAGTGGGCTGGAAGAACTGAGAGAAGCACAGGCACAGATTGGATTCAATGGGAAAACTGGTACTGGAACAAACCCTGGGAAGCAGATTTCATTACTGTTTCTCTACCCTGATTGCTGAAGGTCTCTCTCTGGGTTTGATCAGCAAGACATGCATAATTTATATGAAATAAAAAAATCTCAGAGTACTCAAGGCTTTTCTGTTTAGTCCTCCTGAGAATTTTAATTGTAATCACATACTTGATTTCCCCAAATAACTAGGATTCAATAAACACGCATGAGCTAGTCAGTAAGATCTAGCATATATTACAATCCATTAGCTGTTTCATCATCATTTTTCTTAATGCTAAAAGCACATAAATTCTATTCCCTCTTTTATAATCTTCTCCTGTTGCACAAGGCCCAGAACACAAGTTCTGATCTGTGAGACTTGGGGGCACTTCTAACAAAAGAATACAAAATATTTTAATATCTAATTTGAACAACAGTTTTGATATTTAATGTTACTAAATACACAATCAGAATTTTCCCTGCTATAGCACCCACTTAGAGAGAAATCAATTAATATCTAGTCAGTATTATCAAGTTGCATTTGTGTTTATATCTTACCTACTTGGAGTAATTATTTTCTTCTCACACAAAGAGTATCCAATCAGCCACCTAGCAGCAATCTCACATACACAGATTCTAACTCCAGAGCCAAAGCATCATCATAAATACAGTAGCACAGAACAAAACAATTTTTATGTCTCTATGCTACTGCTACTCTGCTTGGAATTAAGACAAATAAAAAAATATGCATACACAGAGATGTATTTACAGAAGTAAAAAATATTAGGGGCACTTTTGATTTCTAAAACAAACATGTAAGGTAAAAACAGAAATGCAAAGTGTTCTTGTTAAGTTTACCTTTATCATGTTACAATTTACCAACAATGGTTTCACAGGACTTGCAGAAGAAGTAATCACAAGTAGAATGAAAGAATGATCATATGTAATCCTAATCGACTTGTGTCCAAAACAAATAGTGCACAGAGATGTTAGGACTAAACTCTAAAGGCCATGTTTCATTCCTAGGCTTTTCACTGTTAACATCACAACAGTGAAATCTACTGGCAGCAAGCAGGACAACTTACTTTACTTCAATTTAATTTCATTTTCAGAACTATTTTTAGATGCATATGGAACCTGGAAAAATTCAATGGCTGCACTTTAACCATGCAAATCAGAGAACTGGAAGTTGCTTCAATCACATGTATTTATATAAGCATCCATGACCTAACACAAAACTTGTACATTATACATGACTGCTCCACAGAACAATTTTATAGTGTAAATTCTGTCTAAGGATATAAAATCTGATTAGGATTTTAGGCATACTTCTATCCAGCAAACAAAATCTGAGAGAACTACAGAGCTACCAAATCTGGTTAGAGTGAGAAAAGAACAGAGCACTTGGCATTACTAAACAGTTTTTCCTAAGACAGTTCCTGGGATATCCACTCTGGGATATAGGGGTATGTGATAAGTGAAGCAACAGAGATCAGAAAGCTGATGTGGTGAGGAAGAGTGGGATTGATCCTGATATGCATTAAACCTCATTATATTGCAATAAACTTACATATCCGCAAGCAGTTACTTTTAGATCCCTTCCAAATGAAATAGATGCAGACTTGAATCCATAAAAAGGTAGAACACAGATACTGTGCCTCAGGAGTTAGCTTCAGCTGGCCCACATTCACCTGCTAAACTCAGAATATTTACACATAACACTGACCCCCGTAACTACAAGTCTAAATGTGCTACAAGTGTAATTTAGCTACTTTCTGTTTACATTGCACTCTTTTACCAATTTAATTCTTTTCAATACACAGTTATTATATGCTTACCACTGTGCCTAGAAACTGAATGCTTGTCTCTCCAGAGGCGTTCCGAGAAATCCGCTGAAAAACACAAATGTAAGAATTGATTAAAGCAACTCAACATTTGAAACCATTCCATTTTCTTTGTCACATCACTGTAAAGTAATCAAAAATAATTTAATACATAAATCTATACATTAAACAGATAAAATAATTCCTTCAACAGAAGTACTAGAAGTCTAAGTCATACTTCATCTCAGATTTTGGTTTTTGTTCAGTCAACTGAACAAAATTTATTTGTGAAGGACAAGGAAGGCAAATCTGGCCAAGTACAACACAGAGCAACCTTGTGCTCGAATGTCATGAATAATGAGGCTTCTGCCATCTCTGTGATTCTGTATTCCTGTTACTCACATTTAGTATTATCTTCATTCTCTCCTAATGAGAGACATTTTAATCTCTTTTTAAAATGCAAACCTCCAATGATGCTACTTTGAAAATAGAAAAAAAAATGACCTTATGAAATGTCTGGTCACCTACTGTGGTTCAGGAGTTGATTGAAGTTATTAAAGAGTCTTCAAATATTACATTGTCAGTAAGCCACAAGACAATGCAGGAGAAAATATATTACTGGTTTCACACAGCATTAAACATAATTTAAATATGCAAAACGTATAAAGAATTCTTTCTTCCTGTGAATCATTTTCTCCTTCAGTGTCAAAAGTTTTTTCTCACATTTCATTCCTACTATTTGAGCTATTGCCCAAATAGGTCCCATCTCAAGGAACACCGCCCTCATTTTACACAATACCAACTGTACATAAAAGTACTAAAGCACAGATCTGAGAAGATGAGTATTATTGCAAAGAACTGCATAGAAATCTTCAGCATTTTAGAGACAAAAAAATCATAAGAACAGGGCTGCAAATAATCTTGAGACATCTTCTAGCCTAAGACTCCCAGCAGAATCAAAACACACCAGTGTCACTCTCAAATGATGTGTTTCTAAGTCATTCTCAACATCTTTCAATAGCAAAAATTCTGCTTTCAAAAATTCTTTCAATAGCAATTCCAAAAATTCTTTCAACAGCAAAACGTCTCCCTGAGCAATTTATCCCAGTGTTCTGCATCTTTACCATTAGGAAGTTTTTCCTAAAATTTGATTAAACCTTTAAACCATTAAACCCTTACTTCAAACTGTATTACTCATATTAATTCTCATCTTTTTCATTACTCACAGGAAACACAGATTATTCCCTTCCTTGCTACAGCTACCTCCAGGTATATGAAGAGCCCTAATCATGGCTCCCCTAAGTCTTGTCTTGTCTAGACCAAATGAGAAAGTGCTACACAACAATAGCCAGATATCCCCCAAAACAATTTTAATAGCAATAAATTAAACCCTGGTCCCTTTTCACTAATGGTGCATGTAGCTGGTTCCTCAGCTACACTTTATGAAGTAATAATTACTACAGCCCAAACATGCTTATTTTTTCACTTAACAGGTCACACACTGACATTGCAATCTGTACAATCATATGAAAACAAAGGGTGATGTGCCAGAGCCTGACATATTTCAACAATAATGATTAATGGAATGGAAAATATGGGAAATAAAATTTCATACAAAACCTGACGTTTACTTTTATAAAGGAAACAGGAATATACACTTTTCCCACAGTCTAGGATAAACATAATCAGGTTTTGGAAACCACAAAGAAGAACAAAGTACCGGCTGCCTACAATGAATGAACCACATGCCAAAACAAACAAGTCCCAACCACTTGATAAGCTGTCAGAAAATGGCAAGCCGAAAAAAATTAAAGGATTTAATTTCTTTTTTTCCTGGAATGCCCTCCACCCTCGTTAGAGTTCTGTCACTTATTGTGCTACCCTTTTGTCCGCTTTCAAGGGTCATTAGAGACCTTTTCATGTCCTAATAAAAATTCCATTTTTTTGGCTAATCTCCCTGTCACACAGAAAAACACAACTTAAAAAACAAAACAAAACGAAAAAAAAGAGCCCTTTTGTCATTTTCTTTAAAGGCTTTCAGAGTAAAGCCAGGTATCTTGACAACTCGACTTACTTTTCACAACTGAAAAGGAAATCATTAAAGTATTTCCTCACACAGATTTTCTTTACTTGCAGCCACATAAGCTAGCATACCAAAAATCAAGCCCTTGCAAAAACAATTTAATGACCACTTTAAATGAAGCCAAATAAATATGTATATAAAGAAGGCACATTCTAAAGCCTCGGCCTCAAGTCAAGACAAAGATATCAGCAGCATTTTTTCCTGCCCTGACACTGTTGGAGCACACTGGTATCACACTACAGCAGTTTCTCACTGCTACTGTTTGCTGTGTTCAAAAAAAGCATTACATTGAGTGTCAATCACATTTAAAGTATAATAGTGTAAAGTAAAGTGTAAGCACTAAAATACATATCTTAAATTAACATCTGGGAGGATGAGGGGGGCAATAATGGGGAAGGTGAAGAAAATAGTTAAGAAACAGAGGGGGAAGAGAAATTTTTCTCACGGGTGTATGTAAAAAAAACAAAAAGAAGAAAGAAAGATAGATAAATTCTCCAAGTCACAAAACATATGTTACAGCAAGACCAAAAAGAGAACTGCCAGGCTTTTGAGAACTGTGTTACAAAAGAAGTCAGAACATTATCATAATTAATGTTTCAAATTACAGTAAATAAATTTCAGCTATTAGATGTGATTAGATTTTTCTGAAAAGAGTTATTTCTGTTCCACTGGCAGGCTTGTGTTTCTGGGATTTGTAAATGTAATTGATGTTTTCAAGAAAATGAAAGGACATGGTTAACAATTATTCTTTTATTTCCCACCTCTTTAGAAAAAGGACCAGTCTCCAGTTTCTCTTGTGAAGTTAGATATTTACATATTCTATACCTCATAATAGATGGTTTCATGTTGCATGTGATAGCAGGAAAGTAATCAAATAGAGGTAACAATAGAGAATAGCTAATTATATGCATTGTCATTGCTCTCCTAATAAATTGCAAATTATTTGCTAGGACGTTTACAGCAAAAAGGCAAGGGAAATTTATCATTTGTTCAAAGACAAAACATCCCCATGTGTTTACCTGCCAATACAGTAAAATTACATTGTTGATATAAATTATGCGATCTTAGATATAACCAATTTCTTTTCTGGTTGATTCAGTGTGCAGAGCTTCAGATTAACTTAATTAGTATCATGTGAGTTAAAAGTATATTTTTCTTTCCTTATGAGAAAGTAACAAGCTAACTCAAATCTGAAAAAATAATCACAACTTGAAAAAATCCACCTGCAGTCTGAAAGCTGTCAAATGGGTGTGAGTGTTACATAAATATTACATGTATTTTTACACACACAGGTTACAGTATGTACAAACACAATGCTTATGCACACATGTAGAAATAGAAAAGTGTATACAATCATACAGAATGTGTTTGAGTCTCCTCCTCTATCTTGTGTATGCTATACCACAGTCATTTCATAAATAATCATTTTAATCTGCAAATCCCAGTAAATTACAAGAGGTTAGTGTGATATGACTTTAAATTCTCCTGCTTTGCCATAGAAAATTATTTCCACTTAGTTGGGTATCAATGATGTATTCATTGTAAGATGCACTAGTGTTACAATTAGCTTTGCATTAAGCCTGCAATGGATGAGCACTAGCAGATAAAAATGATAACAACCTTTACATGAAGAAGGATAAAGCAGCTCAAGAAAACATAAAATATATATTACTGAAAGACATCCTTAACTGACATTATTAGACAACAGCAAGATCCTAGAATATTTTCCACAAATCTTCTGGTCTCTAAGACTCTCCAAGCTACTGAAGGCAGCAGCTGCAGAGAAGGAATGATACAAAAACAAAAGAAAATCCAACAGACCAACAGCAAATTTTTTTTCTTTGCTTGATGAAAATGAAATGAAAACAAATGAACATTGACAAATGAAAAAGTAATGATATCCCTCAAAGTCAGAATTAATGTGAACTGGCAAATTCAATCAGATAAATAAATACGCAACCTTCTCAAACACAACTATCTTGAACTACTATATACTGGCTTTATTTGCTGAAAGTAAAAGCCAGAGACCATTTATTTTTTCTGGAGACAGAAAACACAGGGATTGTCATTCAGCCAACATTTTTTGCAATTTTTTCAAGCAATGGCATGACTATATTCCCAGTCAAACACTATGTAGCAAACTACCAAACCAAAATTACAAGCCCACAAAATTTATAGATAGGCTACAGATAAAATTTTGAGTGAAACACTGGTAGTTTCCCAGAATGGTGCTGTTTTTCAGAATTTCTTGCAGCCCAGCCCCTATTGCTTCATTTCAACTGCTCACTAACAAAAAGTCTGAACATCTTATGCCAGGAATTTCAAATGGAGGATGCTATCTTTTGGTGAATACCTATAACTTTTTGAAAATTCCACCTAACAAAACACAGGCCAGAATCATCCCCCAGATAGGTTTAATTAAAAAACAAATGATTCCCACCATAGGGAAGTCAGGGGGAAAAAAACCCACAGTATTTTACCTTGTAAAGTTCTAAGAGATTTATTTGCTAGTACTTAATCTAAGAGATTTTATGTACATGAGGCTGCTTGGACATCTGGAAAGCTCCATCTTCTACCCATGTCACTCCTACCTTTGGAGTCCCATGGCTGGGTCAGAAAGGAGGAAAAGGCTGAAGAAGTAGCTGTGAAACCTTTAAGTCATCCTCTCAACAAAAAGGGGTGATTGATTTGACCTTACCAGTCTTATTTTCTCTCTCCTTCTAGAAAGCAGAACTTCATTTCAGTACTGCCTTTGCACCACGCAAATCCCAGTCGAGGGATGTAATCCCAGACTATCAATGTGACCAAGATTTGCAGTGTGCTGGAGTCTGTCTATATTGCACTGCACATTCAGACTTGTTCACCCTCACAAGCCTGTCCACTTTGGGAATCACCCTCCTTTTTCACAATTTAACATTCTGCACTGGTGGTGCCATCATTGTCTCCCCTTAGAGCATTAAACTACAGAAGGGAAGTTAGCCTGATTTTGTGCACTGCTCTACCCTTAGCCATTACCAGCTCCAGTTCACACTTTATAGTAAATGAAGCCTCAGTGAGTTGTTCTTCCTCAGGGCATGTCCACATTTCCCAGGTTCTTACAAGGGCAGCAGTCACCCATTGGGGAAAGAGATGATCAAGTGCTGGTGTGAAGTGTTCTGACTTGTGAAAGATGTCTAAGACTGATGTCAGTGGCACTGTGCTGAAGTAGTCTTTCCCATTAAAAGGAATCCTCCCAGAATGCTGAAATACTGGCCTCCCCTGGCACCTGCTGCAAGCTACCTCAGTCCTTTTCCAGGGACTAAATGGAATTTGTTCCCAAACTGCACAAATATAGATATTAAATATAGGGCGAGTGGCTTACAGGGCATCAATCCACACAGATAATTGTGTAGTTGCAGTTTCTAAGAGGCTGAGGCACCATCACTACCTTTTAGGAGTCCTCTCAATGCCTGGGATACAACTGCAGTAGATGAGCTGGGAATTTCTGTCCTCCCATAAACAGAAAAATAGAAACACAGATTCTTCCCAGTATTTCTTTATGTGATATCCAATGTGACTATTACTTGTTACTTATATTTCCAAAGTTTTTTTTAATATTAAAACCACTGCAGGTATGCTATTGCATATACAGAGAGTGCCTTCTAAGTATGTTCATGTGTTTCTTTAATTCTCTGAGATAGGTAGGTGTTACAAAGAAGTAGATGACAGGTTTTAAAACTAACAAAAAAGAAACAATCAAAACAAAACAAACAAACAAAAAACCCACACAATCCCACCCCCCTCCAAAAAACAACCAAAAAAAGACTCCACAGGAAATACTGGTTTTTATGGTGTTAGTAAAGAATTAATCTATAGGACATTTACTTCAATCCAAGATTTACAACAATACAATAATTAGGCATTTCGTCTTCTCTGTGAACTTCTAAATTTTTACTCTTACTACATTAAATAACAACATGACCAGAACTTCTGGAAGCTTTACTCTTGTTTTGGCATGCCACGATACATCTTGTGCCTGTAAGGGGGGGAATTATGCAGTCAAAATGCCACCATGTGATTCTAGATCTGATAATGTCTGTGACTGCCCTGAGAAAAATTCTTGACAGGATCCATAGTCCTTCCTCACTCTTCTGCCCCTCCTCTCTTCCTTCCCCTTTGCCTTCTGAATGTGTTACCATGTTCAAGAGAGCCATTTCTCATCTTTCAGGATTGAGATACCATTAAACTACAATGTCTGTCAGTGACTGAACACAATGCTTTGTTCCTTGGACACATACAGAATCCTTATAGTTAATCATCCTGAATATTGTTTGTCTTGAAAATGTATAGCTTCAAGAGGAAAAAAATACGGCATAAGATACCATGACAACTGATGTTATTTGATTAACACCTTGAGTAAGAGAGGGATTGATTGAACGTATCAGTTGATCACTCATTTCCTCCCTGGATGAAAAAAAGAAAGTATATGCATTTTCCTTAAAGCATTCGTAAAGGTAGTGGTGTGTGCTTATAGTTCTTCTGCTGTAGTTTCATGAGCTTTTATTCCCTTTAATTTTCCCCTTCCCTTCACATATTCTCTATTTGAACCACAGACAAGAAATCTGTAGCAGATTTGGCTAGGTTAGCCATAAATGGAACAGGCTGAAAAAAAACCAGGGAGTGAGCTACAGGTTAATCAATATGGACCATCAGGAATTCAGTGCTGGGGCTCACAATGGCTTTTCTCTACCCAAAAGTACAGCTATGTGGGTATAGGATAACCAAATGTCTGCAGGTCATACTGAGTCCCTCTTCTGGAGACAAACTAGCTAAAGTAATTTTGAAGTCATGGTTAAAGGACAACAGCAGAGTATGTGCAGTAATTGCACAGCATTAAAAATGGACTGTCAAGCAGTCATGAACACTGCTCACTAAACCTTCCCAAAACAATTTTCAGGGGTTAAGAAAATGAGTGTTCTGAGGTAATAGTACTTTAGATTGAAAATCTGTATAATGTATCATATCGTTATCACAGATTACATCTGAGATCTCAAAACAGCAAAATGAAAAAAAAGGTAATTTTTCTTATAAAGGTAAAAAAATTACACATATGAAAAAAGTCTCTAAAGAGTGGTAGGAAATAAATACTTGGGCAAAGGCTTTGTTCTCCTGTCAGACATTTGCCTGGAACAAAGACTTCATAACCTACAGCATTCTCATTTTTTCTGTTATTATAGACCAAAATAATAATCTAAAGAAACATTGTATCAGAGAAGCACTTATATTTGTCATACCCCAGGACGCAGAATATACTACTCCTGCTGCAATTGTTGATGCAATAAATAAATTAAATGAAAAAATAAGTGATGCCACCACCGAATTCCCTTTAACACTAAGTAGAGAAAGCTCCCCTGATAAATCTTCATCTATTTCATTCACAAAAACACTTGAAGCTTGAGACTGATGATTTCAGCTTTACACAATCATGTTCTTGTTTAGCAACTCCATTACTCTCTTAATTACACCTTGCTGTGACTGATAAAGATCTCGTTACTGTAGAGTTTGGGATGCCCAACAGATACAGAACAGTTATGCTGGAAGGGGCCTCTGGAAATCAGGTAGCCATATTCCCTGCTCAAAGCAAGGCTAATGTCAAAGGGATACTGAATTGCAATTGCTCAGCATTTTGTCCAGTTGAGTTCTCATTACATCCCACAGAGCTTCAGTTCATCAGAGACTAATTCTCTGAAAGCCAGGAAATACAAAGAAGGAGGTATCACCAGTGCTATCATAAAATTGCTTTCCTGAAGGTGCCAAAAGCCACAAAAAGTTTTCCAGGGTCCAAGCAGAATGCCTACACTACCTCTAGAGGGTAGAAGGTTTCATAACAGCAAGACAGCAGAGCTGTGGGCCCAGCAGTTTGGCAGTGAAATGCTGGGTGCATACGATGGAACTAAGGGGTACAAAAATATTGGCAAAGATGGTGACGAATAAGTCAAACTAAACCATTCTATGGTTCTGGCTCAGCATCCTTTTGCTACAGGGAACCATCTGCACATAAAAGGTATTTAAGGATGAGATGAGTATTTGATGGTGGGATCAATGACGGCACAGCATTCAACAGCACTAAGCAGTTGTAAAATTTGTCCATGAAGCATTGCCATAGAGCAGCCTCAAAATCTGAATGGTCAGTGGGGTGGTTTTTGAGAACTTGCCCAAACACAAACTAAGTTGCTGCTTTGAGGATCTCCTCTTAGATGCACTTTTTTTTCTTGAGCAACCCTGCTCACCCTGCTGATACCTGGTCTTCTTGTGCAGTGTTCCAGCACTTGCAACATGACTAGTAAGGACAGAGCTGCAGTTAGGTTCAGGCCCATCTGCTGGACTCCATGGATTCCTTGATTTATCTTCAGGTCCCCTTAGATTCTAGTTACCATGAGGAATAGAAGATGTTCAAACTCTATGGAAAAAGACAGCTTATTCCTTCCTTCCACCTGCTCCCCAGTTCATACTGGGAGACAAAAGAGGTCACAGACAACTTCTTTGGGCACATGGCTCACTGAAATCTAGCTTACTTGTATATGGAGGAGAGACAGAAGTAAAGATGCCCTAATTGTCCCAAAATATGTCTGTTGTCTTTCTTCCAACTTATTACTTTTCAGGATACCATATTGAGCCACCATTCTCTCTTCCAGTTTCCACTGGAATTCTTATTTTTCTTTTCCACAAGTCAAATCAACCTCCACTTTTCCACTCACTCTTCACAGGAATCATTAAGACCCTCATTTATTAATTTATTTTTAGTCTAAATATTTCCTAAAAAGTTATATTATATTCAAATCCTGTTTTATATATATATGAGTATTTTATACATGCATTTGCAATTAAATAAAACCTAATCCCTTCAAATCTGAGGAAGGTGTATTGTAACTATATTCCTATAGTTCTTTTTGATTTTCAGCAAAGGCAAAGTCCAGATTCTTAATAGCTAGGTGTAAGTCAAATTCTGAGTCACTAACATCTTTTGAAACAAGTATGGGAAACCATTTTGGTGGAGTATTTCTGTACAAGAAAATGTAGAAAATTTCTGTACAAAGAAATGTTTTGCTTGGTGAACAAAATCCTACACTTCAGGATGTGTTAAATTCAGCCTCACCAAATGAGAGGTAGAGTTTAGCCATAAGAAGAGAAAATGCTGAGAAACTAGTATTAACTGAAAAACTACTAAAAACAGCCACAAAAAATCCCCCATGGTGAAATCTGAGTACTACAAGAAATGCCATGGGGTCTACCCACATCCCCATCCCTGGAGACTGTATCTCAGAAGTCTCTTGCTCAAATAATCCCAAATTTTCACCACTTCATCACTTTGCATCACATCCGACGGATTTCGCGGTAACCCGAAGCAGCCCAATGATTTCAGAGCCCGTACGCTGCAGCCACAGGACCTGCAGCCCACCCCAGGGTTCTGGTCCCACTCTCATCTGGGGACCTGGCCAGGCACTCTGCAGCTCCCATCTGCTGCACACAGATGGCTTCCTCACACAGGAAACAAGAGCAGGAGGAGGGGGGCTGCCACACATCCCTGTTGTGCCCTGGTATGCCCCAGACAGACTATGACCAGGGCATGTACTTCTTCTCAGGCACTCAGGTCCCATACTCTAGAAACTGTCCTAGAAAACGTGGGGTTTAAACTCAAAGGCCCTTCATAAGTCTGCAGCAGAGTTGGTGTTCTGCTTTGCTCTAATTCTCATTGAACCTTTAGCAGAGGAGTGAAAATACAGAAGTATGCTTAATTACTTATTTTTAAACATGCAACAGATATGCAAAAATTTGAATGTCTAGACTATAATTACAGAAATATATTTCAAACCAAAACATTTTAAAATTATTTATTCCCTGTTTCTGTGCTTAAATGCTGTGCTAGATTGTGGCCAGATTTCAGGATTGAGCCAATGGTGCATAAATCAAACCTTCAAAGAAATAAAACATTCACAAAGATTGTATTTGGTTGAGCAAATTTAGAAGAACTAAACCAACTATGAAGAAAAATTAGATTGGCTGAAAATTAATAAAGCACAGCTGGAATTATTTGATTCATCCATATTTGTTGCTTAAATGGCTCTAGGGCTAAGTTTTGCAGAAAGGAGATACTTCAAGACTCAGGGGTCAATTGCTTTTGGAGACAAATTGACCTACAGGAATACACTTGTCTAATTTGGCTCTTGCAGTGGGGCAAGTCTACAGAAATATATAACCAAAAAACCAATTTTCATTCCAGTGAGCGACTATCAGAGGTCAAGTTTAAGGTTCCCATAAATTTACATTTATACACTAAGAGATTAATAACTTCCCAAGCTACTGAGTTTCTTTGCTAAAAGCAAAGCCAGATAAAATCTGAGAAGGAAACAACATATGTGCTGATTCCACATTCTGTTGGCTAGGTACCATGCAGTCAGCTGATTGCCTGTTGCTGTGGCTAGATCTGCAGTATTTCATAGGGTTTGGTCATACTCAGCAAGTGCAAGTAACACTATTGCTGGCTCAGCTCCTAGAAGAAAGCTTCTTCAGATCATATGATCATTAATTTTGAAATTAATTTTATGTGCCAATTCAACTCTAGTTAAATGGTATTACTACTAGTAGTTATATATCCAGTCATATAGTAATATAGTTTGAAACGAGGTCCTGTGAACACAGTTATCCACTCTAAATATAATGCTTTTCACCTAGGTAGGCTTTATAGATTTATATAATCTTTATAGATTCATTCACAGGCATTTTTTCCTGTTCAAAATTAGGAATGTACTTTATAAAATGGCACCAAAATGGACCAGTAATAAAATAGTAGAAACGAAAAACACACCTAAAAATAGAAAATTGTTATAGATATACACACGCCTTGAAGCTAGCATAAACCTCCCAAAAAATCTACAGAACTTAAGTCCAGAATCTAATTGGGAATATAATGAAAATTTCACTCTCAGGCAATACCAACCTTGAAAGATACAATAATTTTTTGTTTTCAAGTTGCAGTCTTTTAAATTCAACCAAAGCAAAAATAGTATTTTCCTGTTGGGTAATTTACCAGGGGTAAAATGAAAAACTAAATTCACACATTTCATTGTAAATTATGAGCATCTGACTATTGTATCACTGAGAAATGTATAGGAAATAGACACTGTTGTATGTAGAAAAATACTTTCAGTAAGTTTTGATTTGTTTTTCATTATTGCCAGGATCAATAGATATTAGTAAATAAATGATTTGTCAATAAATACATAAATCCTGACTGACGTTACAATTAGAAAAGCATTCCCTGGTGTGTGGAGCTGGTTTCAAACACTAAGTGTTCAGAAGAAAAGAAAATACAATCACTAAGTTTTTGAGTCCTCTTTTCTTAGAGCCAAATAAGTTTGGGATGTTTTCTATGTTTATCTTTTCAAATCATGAAACTAATCATATTTCTTGTAAGTATATTAAAAAACATGTTACATGGGAGATGAGCTGTGATTTTCAAGCTGCAAAGGCCCAGAAGTGTAATAATCACACAATCCAAACACGAGGGAGAGACTAATTTTTACTGTAGGTCCTCATGTGGTTTTTTGTTGTGGGTTAGGTTAGGAGGGAGTTTTTTCATTTTGTTTCAGTTTTTTTGGTTGCTTGTTTTTTTTGCAGTAAACCATTTCATTTTTTTTACATGATTAAGAAACTCTGTCTCCTCACAAGCAACTAAATAAAGAGAGCCTATAAGCTGGAGTAAATGGTTCTGTCTAAATAAGGAACTTCTCATTAAAAGCAAGATATTCAAAACTCTAGGTAAGTAACTTCGAGTGCATCCAGAGCTTTAGTGGAGTCAATTTGTCTCAAAGTAGGAACATTCTGCTGTTTGTACAACATCACATAATTTTTATGACGCAGCAAGTTTAGAGCCTATGTTTCAGTATTATTTGTATGCCCAAAGAGGTTTTGGTGAGATTACCTGCATAGTCCTCTGAGTGCCATCAATGGTGACAGACAACAAGGGTGAAGCCAGGTTCCACTCACTGGTCACATTTAGTTTCATCCCATCAACTTCCACCTGTTGTGACACCAAACAAGGCTGTTACTATGAAGACAGACAGAAAACTGATCTCAAGTTCATCACTGCATACAAAGCAGCAACCATTTTAAAACAGATGGCTCCCAAACAACCTGTCATGTTTACTGCTTCTGCCATAAAAGACAGGGTCCAACAACAGAGTCTTCCAGCTCTCTCTGGGGAGAGGTGAAGGACCTGTGAACAGCTGCCTCTGAGTAGCAAGGTTTCAAGTGATTTCCAGCAAGTAACAAACAGCCATCCAACTTTTAAACCTATCTGGACATGCTACATTTACTGCAATTAGACAAGTAATGCATATAAATTCCAGTGACACCTTGCAACCCACACAACAGGGCTTGCATATAATATTCTCTCCAAGGACCAAGGAAGAACTTTTCCTATGCTTCTAATGAAGGGCTTTGCATTGTTATCTTAATTAATATGAGGCAGTAATTAATTCTTCGGCGTTTTGCCTCAAAGTCTATAAAAACTTTGCAAATTCTGACATGTTTTCTTTCAATATACAGCTGATCAGAGAAATACAATTTCTGACTTGAATGCCAATATGCTTATCCAGAAAGTGTTTTATTTTTTTAAATCATACCATATTCATTATACAAAAATATTTCCAGGTGAAGAGCAAAAATTCTGGGTTCTGAAAAAAGTGTAGATCAGCATAGCTGTAATGACACTTCTATCATTCTTCTATTGTATTAGACTGTCTAAAACACACATCACATATTCAACATTATAACAGCCTCAGAGAAAGAGATGGTTATGAAAAAAATTATTACATACAGACTAATGTAATTGGTGATTAATATTTATGGCATGTTTTGAACGCTCATCATACTATTCAAGGTACGTAACTTTTATTTACTATAAACAGAAGACAAATCATGGTTGGCCAATCTCCTTCCTCTCCCAAAATCTCTGAAGTATTTTCTAATCAGTAAATTTCAGACAATAGTGATAATGACACAACTATTGTATACATTCTCAATAAACTATAAAAAAATTCAATGCATTTGGAATAAAAGCTGAGCACACCTCTGGCAAAATAAAACTAATAAAGCCTACTCTTTTTGGTCTCAGACTTATCATTATTTGATCTAATAATACGAAGAAGCATCTTAAAAGAAATCCTTAACAGAGAAGTGCAGAGGAACAGTATGTAATTTGATGAATTTATTTCCAATAAGAAGAAAAAGTTCTGGCTTAAAAAACACTCTAATTTTATAGACTTTAGTTTAGAACACAAAGTTTGCCTTAGTGATACAATCTATGCAATTTCCATGGGCTTTGACTATAAATAAAGTTACATGTAAAGAACAAGAAGAAAAACAAGTCATTTATAATGGTTCACCAATAGGCCAGATTAGCTGGCATGCTTCAGGTACTTTACACTGCTCCAGTGATGCAAACCAGCCACAAACCTGGCTTGAGTTAAGCCAGACCTACAGCTGGTTTGCATTTCCAGAGCACTGCAGAGCAGCTGGAACACTCTGGTGAGCCCAGCCCACTCTTAGCAAACGTGTATTAGCAAATACTGTCTTTATTGGGAACAGGAGAAATACCTGAAAAATACCTTCCAAATGGAGAAAAACAAATCCAGTGCTGTCTCAGCCCTCTTTGATTACCAACTGAACTTTGGTAAGGCAATTATTATTTAAATTATTTAACTGTCGCTATTGCTAAAACCAGAGAAAGACTGTCTGCACTGGAGTCTGGGTCTGAAAACATCCTTTACCATGTGCCTCCAGGGACAGAGGTGAGACACCATCAAAGCAGACCAGGCTACTGGTCACCAAAGAAACCTTCAAGTATACACCATACTGCTTGGGGCAGTGTAGGATTTACATGCAGCCTCAGAGAAAATCTATAGCTGCTATCTACAGCTCTAGCAAAGGGTGTTCCAGGGGCAGGATGCAAATCAATACCTCCACAACAAACTCAGTGTAATCATTAGCTCTTTTGTCACTGTACAGATAAGCAAAAGAGGAGTAAACCTCTTTGTCACGGTGGTAAATGTCCTGCCCAAAATCCCTCACAAGGGTCTATACAAATCTTGCCATCCTTGATTCCAGATTACATTTCTGGTGGAAACCACCCTGAAAGGAGAGAGCCAGCAGATGCTAAGTCTAAACAAACTGTGGCACTCCAGGCTGCTGAAGTGCAATAGAGAAACCAGCAGATAATATATTGCCACTACTATGGTTTCTCTATTTAAGAAAGAACAGAGGGTCAGGAGAAGGGTTATATTAATTAATGCTTATCCCATAAACTGCAGCGGACTTCTCTGCAGCTCAGAACGGAGCTACAGGATCTTAGCTGCCTTCACCTGCAGCTCACCATGGTATGTGCAACTGAGGAAGATCACAGAAATCACAGAATATTCCCAGTTGGAACGGATCCACAAGGATCATTGAGTTCAACTCTTGAATTAATGGTCTATACAGGGATCGACCCCACCACCTTCGCATTATTAGCACCATGTGTAACCAACTGATGATGCGAAGCCAAGAGAATCCCAAGGAAATTTGGCTACTTATGCTCTGATAAGTAGGATGACAAAGACAGGATGTCAAGACATCAGAGAAAATGAACAAGAACTGAGGATAAGATATTTACCATGTAGTGATCATGTTACTTTTACTATAAATGAGGGAAAAGGCAGGGGTAGAAGGGAAGATGGGACACGGTGTGCCAAAACCTAGATGGGGATTGAAATCAAACCAATATTTCATCTAATAGAGCAAACCTTCTTTCTGCAGCTCAACAGCCAACAGCCTAGCAAGGTTAGCAGATAGAAATAGGGGAAGAGAGAAGACAGTAGAAGAACTTGTCAGAAGTTTGCATTTGCCTTCATTTCTCTGCTAGCAATGGATATCATAACTGAACCTAATAAATACTGCAATAAACCCAAGACCTTTTTGCTTTAGGCTTGAGGGTGGGGGTTTTGGGTGTGAAGGGGGACATGGGGATGAACTAATGATATTTTTACATTGACTACTTCCCATCTTACTTTGTTTCTTTGCTCCTAAGACAGCCAAGAACAAATCACCATTCAATGGATGCTAACACTTGAACTGCAGGGAGAAGATCCCAGTCAATTCACTCCTGCAGTGGGGTCACATTGTGCTTTACACCACACCTATATAGACTAGCTTTATCCTCAACTACTCAATTCCAAGTATACACATATGTGTATGTCATTTACAGTAACTATGTTTGCATTGCTGCACTACACCCACGTGACATAGTGGTGGCGAATTATTCCTTTTTTAAAAGGTTTGTTTGTCCCTATGTGAGGACATAAAAGATAAAAGCAGCCACAGTCCTTCACAATTATTTCCAATTCAAAAGCTCCAGTAAATGAGGTCTCAGAAAGAAGAGTGACAAGTCCAAGACACAATGCTAGAAAAAGGTCAACAGCTTACCCCACTGTCACAACTTTGCAGACTTACGCTGGCATGCACCTGAACTACACAAGTAGCAGCCCCTTCACCTCTTGTGGAGTGAGTTCCTGATGTTCAGCATGATATGTACCAGCTAACCAATAGTGCAAAGAGCTGCAAAGCATAATCTGCATTCAGTTTCCTTTAGAGAACATAATTTGGCATTCTGTGTGCATGTCAGGCAATTAAAGAAGGCAGCACAAGCCTGAGTGTTATAGCCCTGTTAATTTACTAATGCAAAGTCTCGTGTACATCTGGCACATGTCACTTCTTTTCTCCTGGAAATGAAGGTGGTTTTCCAGGAGACTAGAGGGCAGCTAAAGCATTTGTTTCCTGCCTGATCCTTCAAAACATTATGCCTGAAGTTCCTCATGCCAGCCTCGAGTCTGACTAACTAAAGTCTGCTGATTTAATCCCATGGTTTCAATTCTTCCTCTCAGCATGGTGTTTAATTCAAGAGTCCTGGCCCTAACGACTTGGCTATGCTAACCTTAGCCACAGTACTTACAGCCCTTAATTCTACCTCTTGCTATAATGGAAGTGATTGCATTCTCTAATCAATCAGATCTACAAAATGAAAAATCATCTTATGCAGACCTGCCTTGCTGAAATCTTTCTCCAATCAAGACATCTGCCCATGAAGATGTACTTTTCACGAAAACAAACATTAGACATTCTCTAAACAGACATCCTCTTCACAGGATATATATGAATATTCACTGTAATAGCTTTCATTCCTTTCAACTGTCATTAATCTAAGGGACATCCAGTGGGCAGCAAGGGCTCCACAAAGTAAACCTTAAAATCATTCCTGCAAGGAAGGAACAATAACAGCAAGCATAACTCCTGTAAATGTGAGGTAGCTTATAAGTTTGAGGACTTTGTTCAAACCTACATAAAGCTCTCCTCTTCTGTGGAAAAAGTAACTGCCTCAAGCAGAAGACTTCTTACCCCCATCACTGCTAACCCCACTATCCATGTCAAAACAGCAAGGAAATTCTTCACATTTTTATTAATGAGCTAAAGGATAACTCTTGCTTCTTGTGCAGAAGAGAGTGTGACCAGAGAACTTGTAGTACAGTGTGGCAATAGAAGGTCCAGCTATAGGCAGCAGTATTCAGTAACAGTCTGCAGTGACCTCAGACTAAGCCAAATTGAGCTGGATAAAGTGGCTTTTGGTTCTTAAACAGTTTTCACAAAATGCATGAAATTCTCATCCAATCTACTGTCCAGCCAATGGAGAAGCACACAGGAATGGAAGAGAAAAGGCAAGTGAAAACTGTCCTCTTTCAAAGCTATTGTCCCTTACCTTTTGCATTCCTCTGCAACCTCATGAATGTAAGGAAAGTATTTATGGGGCTGATGAGCCCAAGACTTCCTTTAGAAGCATGATGCATGAAACCCCAGGCATTTTGTAAAATATTTTGCTAGTTTTTAATGTTAAAAAAAAAAAATCACAGTGCAGAAGAGTTCAAACACTATCTTGCACCTATATATTCCCATAGCAAATAACCACAACACACTTCCTTATAATGAAAATTACTGGCTACCTGGAGCCTGTAAGAACATGTGGTAATTTGCAGAGTTGTCTTGGAAACTATTGGGTCTTCTTATACAACTTGCTTTAACTTCCCCACGTTGCCTTTAAGAACCTTGAACAAAATCAGAGTCATATTTGCCACATTAGGAAATAGCAGCAACCAAATAGTGCTTCACATATTGTCATTCATAAATGCAAATGAATTATGCATAAATGCAAAGAAACCCAGTAAGATTTCCCATGTGGGCAGCTCTTATTAGTTAAGCTCCTTGTTGTATATGCTTTATCTGCTGCTCTTTGGAATGTATTTGATAGTACTGCAGGGTCTGATTACTCCGAAAGTGTTTGACATTTTCCAGGACCATGTCCTGGAAGAAGTGACAGTATACTCTTGTCAAGTTTACAGATGGCACAAAACTGGGTGAAACACTCGAGAGCAGGGCTGCCATCCAGGGGGGCCCAGACAGGCAAGAGGAAGGCGCTAATGAAAATTTTTTGAAATTCAAGGCTAATTTTTAAGTCCAACATGTGAGAAAGATGAACCCATCGCAGAGATACGTTGTGAGCTGACTGGCTAGGGAGCAGCTCTGTGGAGAAGGACTTGGAGATGTGGGCAGACATGGCAGCAGGATGTCCTGGCACCAAAAGCTGCTATCAGTGCCCTGTGCTCTGTTAACAGAGGTGTAGTCTGCAGCTAGAGGGAGGTCATTAGATCCTTCTACTCAGAACTCAGACCACATCAAATACTGCATCTACAAGACAGACACTGCCTTTGGTCAGTTTTACATAGTTCCAATTAGCCCATTCCTCTTGCCTGCCTAGGTCCCACTGGGTGGCAGCATTGCCCTTGACTGCATTGAGCACTTTCTCCAATTCTGTCTCCTGTAGATCTTAGGACTGTGCAGTCCCACCGCTGCCTCCAGGTACCGATACGATTGTTGAACACGACTGGTCACAATACAGACCCTTGCAGTCCCTTGGTGACCTCCAAACAGAGTACAACCCATTAACCATGGCCCACTGAGTCTGACCACTCAACTGGCTTTTTAACTTGTTGGGTGAGATCATGCCAAAAGACTTGTTAAAGTGAAGGTAAATGACATTCACTGCTCTCCCCTAGACCACAAATCCTGTCAGTTTATCATAGAAGTCTGTCAGGTTAATGCCACTTCAGGTGGGATCTCACCAAAGCAGAGCAGAGAGACAGCATCACCTTCCTCGACCTGGTGGCCATCTGTTTTTGAT
Source organism: Dicaeum eximium (assembly GCA_013396995.1). NCBI lineage: Eukaryota > Metazoa > Chordata > Aves > Passeriformes > Dicaeidae > Dicaeum > Dicaeum eximium. The sequence goes on along the minus strand of VWZP01008386.1, from coordinate 192,770 downwards.
GCAGCCCACGATACTGTTGGCTCCCATGAAGCCTCTCATCCAGCAGCATCCCCAGTCCTTCTCAGCATGGCTGCTTTTGATCCATTTATCCCCCAGCCTGTACTGACAGCTGAAGTTGTCCCAACGCAAGTGGAGCACCTTACACGAATAAAGACTACACTGACATCCATTAGCCTGGAGTTCAGGATCTGTGCCTTTCTTAATTTCCTTCAGGATCCTAAACAACAGCCATTTCTGTCATGGCTATCACAGCCAAAATTATCTTTGGTATAACCTCTTCAACCAGTTCTTCCTTGGAAGTGAGTTGCAGATCTGGGTGTGTCAACAGCAGTTCACCCATCCAGTACCAGTATCAAATAGTTATCCCAAACACATTCAGAAACCTTCCACCATTCATCTCGTATGTTGCCCTTCCATAAGATGTCAGGGTCCCGTGACCAGCACATCCTGTGACAGAGATTTCCTTCAGTTGTTTAGAGAAGTCTTAGTCTACTTCCTCACCTAGATCAGGGGAGTGTACTATGCTACTTTATTTTTTTTAATTGATCAAGCATTGACCTTCACCTGTTCAAGTGATTTCCCAGTCTGGACACTTAGCTTTCAGTTTCTCTGTAGGCACAGAATGATTTGCTCTCCCAAAAACAAAGGCAAATTTCTAAATAGATGGTTTTATCTTCTCTCTAGTTAAGGATCCTTCTGGCCTCCAAGCACTCAGTCATATCTCTGCTTCTTAAACTCTGCCCAGTGCTCTGTGCACACAGGCGCCAGTCCTGGTGCTAGATGTGTCCTGGAGACACTGACAGGATTGACATCCACCAGCAACACCTGCCTGCCCCTTTGTCACCATCACCATCCTGGCCTGCATGCACACTGCCACCAAAACCCCAACTTTACATGCNATTTATCACCAGTCCTGGTTAACTGAGGTAGTCCCATGTGACTGGAGGTTGGCCAGTGTGACACTCATTTACAGGAAGGGTCAGAAGGAGAGTTTGGGCAACTACAGACCTGTCAACCTGACCTTGGTGCTGGGGAAGGTTATGGAACAGGCTGTCTTGAGTGCAATCACACAGCATGGACAGGACAACCAGGGGTCAGGCCCAGCCAGAATGGGTTTAGGAAAGGCAGGTCCTGCTTGACCAGCCTGGTCTCCTTTTATGACCACGTGACCCACCTAGAGGATGAGGGAAAGGTTGTGGATATTGCCTACTATAATAGACTATAATGGAGCCTTTGGTACTGTCTCCCACAGCATTTTCCTGGAAAGTCTGGCTTTGTGCTATGGTTTAACTGACAAGGTGTGTTTGATTAAAGGTTGGACTCATTGATCCTGGAGATATTTTTCAACCTTAATGAGTCTATGATTTTACAGAATGTTTCTTCCTTCTTAAAATGCCACACGATGATATTTGGTAGATGGATGCTTCCTTTAGCACACTTAAATGTCTTAGAAGTTTTGCTTATTACAAATACCAACGGTCTAAAAACCTGCAATATTAGTTGCCAAAAAAAGTGCATGAAAGAGCATATAGGATAGAGAGAGACCCTGTGGCAAACAGTGTGGTATATAGACAAATGTATAAAAGGGTCATAAAAAGAAGTTCCTTTAAGCCTAAAACTGTAAAAATTGAATTCACTGACAGCAATGACAGCAATTTCTTTGATTCAAATTAACCAGCTGTTTTATCCTGTATTTTCAGTTATTGACAATATATTCACATCAGATTAGCAGATTGACCTTTTTTCTTTTCTTCAAGTGCCTGTAAGGTTAGCCTTTTGGACTTTTGAAGTGGTTGGCCAGATGCTTTCAAAAGGAAGTTAAAGTATGTGAGTTTCAATCTCATTAAAAAGGCCTTTTTTTTAAACAAACTTTCCTTTTGTTCATATCAGCACTTACTTTTTTAAAAGACCCCAAGAGAGAGTTCCAGTCTATAGATCACTTGTCCTGAAGAAAGCTCTGTTAACTATTTATAGATCATGTCCTTTTGTACCGAACTAGATCAAGCAATTTATTCAGTGCATGACTGCAGGAGAGAAATTCATTTGCTCTAAGTGTCATCAAGGCAGCCTTTTACCTGCTATGAACAAGACCAGATGAGCTGAATTGCTGGGCTTTTACTTCAAATGCACATTTTGACATTGTGTGGGGTGCAATCATAACTTTCAAGTTTTCAAAGTATTAAGCACATTCACAGAATGGGCAGTCCTCAATCACAAGAGCAGCAAATAGCACATAACCACTAGAATAAATCAAACACATGTGCACACATTGAAATTATCTCTCTTTTCTTTAAAGTAGCACTTATAGATGCAAATTACCATTAGCTGCTTTGGTAGATCTCACTTTAGAAATGGGAGCATGCCAGCATAGAGACCAAGGAAAAGAGCACACAACAGGCATCAGCTCCTCAGCTTAACAACAACAGAATCAAAACAAAAGGAGAGGGAGAAGTGATGGCCTTCATCACCTCTAATCAGCAAGGGCTTTCTTCAAGCATTCACCAGGAAAGTGATCCTCTCTGCAAAACCTAGTAGAGAGGCTGTGTGAAACAAAAACACTTCACTGCAGCAAATGCTTTGTTTTACTCCTTCAGTTTTCCTTGTGGAGTCATTATTAAAATGACATCTCGTACTTGTAACCTGCCTGAGCCCACTAAGGCTACAAAAAGGGGTGGGGGGGCAGAAGTTAAAAATACATCAAGAAAATAAAACAACTATGTAAAAAATAATTGACATCTGCTGGCAACAGCTTCAGACACAAAAAAGTACAGCTGGTTTGGGGAATATGGGTGTCTATTGTTATTGGATCAGTGTGGAAAAGAAGAAAGGACATGCTTTCCTTTTCACTTTGCTCTACAGAGACAAATGCCCTGCCTCTGCCCAGCTAAATACACTCCAACCTGGCTATAGATACTGCTCCTAGATGGCTGGAAAATCGTGCAGGTGGTTCAAACAGAATTGCTATCATGTGCATACTGGGCACTTTGAAAGTTGCATTGCACTCAGCTTTCCTTGTTTGATAGGATAATCTGTTGAGGATATTCCTGCTTTGTATCTTGAAAAGGGGTTTAGCATAGGGACCAATGACAGGATCTGGATGATAGAAGTATTATGCTGGGAGCTAAAAACACATCGATTAACAGACTGTGCTGGTTTAGTAGCAACTGAGTCATGATTCATGTCTATATACTGAAATCATTAAGCAAGCCTCATTCCAAAATGACTTTGCACTGCCAAGTTTCCATTCTTTCACCTCAGAGGCACACAGAGATCCCCAAGCCCTATCTCACTTGACAGTATAAATTCTCAAAGAGTAGAATGACATTATCATACCAAAGTGCCACTACAAAACATGACAGACTAAAATTCATACTATCCTTTTAGAAAAACCACATTTTGGAATACATTTCTTTCTTTTTAAGTAATCACCTAATACATATATTCATTTAGTGAATATTCATTTGAGTCAGTGAAAGCTATGAAATAAGGATACGCAAGCTCAGACAGATTTCACTTTTTTTTTTAAATAGACTGTATCACCAGAAGTTGGATCTCAAGCTTAGAGTCAAGAATTAATGAATTACTGCATTGATTGCCAATGCGCTGCTGACAAGTCATGTGTAAGTCTCAAGTCTCTAATTTTTGTTTTCATAATTAGGAGAGGGGTGGGAATTAATACTGGCCAGTGAGGAACTCCCAGTACTACTACCCAGATATCAAAAACTAGCTCCTACTAGTCTTTTTCTATCTCCTTTCTACACTGAACACATTATGCATTAGGTAGACTTCCATGTCTGATCTAAACAAAACATACTGCAGCAATCTGAAGAGCATTTGTAATCATGAGGATCATATCCATCAACTGAGAAGTGTTTTATTTCACACACCATTTACAACTTGATACAGAGATCCAGCAAAACCAGCAGGCACCAAAACAGCTAATGAGAAAGAAAAGCAACACTTTATTATATTTGGAAGTTGTATTCCACCTCGGCCTAGTTATGTAGGATGGATGCTCAGTTATGTAGGATGGATGGACACAGTCTGCCACTGATTTAAATCACTTTTCCCATTGTACTACCATGGCAGCAAGTCTATATTCTCTTTGAATTAGTAAACAGCTAGAATAAGCAACAGTTTAAAAAAAAAATAGAAAAAAGTGTCTTTGATTTGACATTGTGTAGTGACAAGAAGAAAGTACAGTGGGCAACTGAGTATGGATTTCATCCAGCAGTTCCAACCTGCTGCTCTCAGCTGTCACAACAGGATACAGGTCAACACCAGCCCTTTGGATATACCCAGTCCAAGGTTATTCACCACTTCAACTAAAAGCTTCAAGTGCAAAATATTTGCTGTTGCATATCTTCCCCAAACTGCCCCAGATGGTTCAGAACCATAAGTGTATCATAGAATCAAGCCTGATTCTTTCAAAAGCCAAATCTCTTTAGATCTCATTTGCAATGTCCTTTGATCAAATAGCCAAAAAGATCACCTCTGTATGCTCTGCCAAGCATTTGGATTAAAGCAAACAATAAAATTGTAACAGCTAGTCTAGCTAGCTGAATGTCTCTCAAGTATAAGAAAAATGTTTATAGGAGACCTTTTCTTTGAGCCAGGATGTATAAGCAGACTTTCTTTTTAGAAATAAAAATAAGCATTGAGGAAGAAGAGTCTAGATGCAATAAAAATACCTATAAATCTATTCCCATTGTTTGGTTACTTTCAAGGCTTAATGACTTTAAAACCAAAGCAAGTGTTTTTATCTGATAACTTTTCAGAAGCTGATGAGAAGGAATAGCATCATGAAATCCCTACCAAATCCATTCCATCATTTCCTGCTCCCCAACCACACACTTGAATCGTCTCTCAGGTATATTTGACCAATACCAAGACAAAAAATACACATTTTTATCAAAATATATCAGCCATCTTGCAGGAAAAAGAAAGAACTGTAAGGAATTAGTAGTAGCAGTGATATTCCCTCTTTAGAAACCCCTCTCTAGCTTTAAAATAAACACAGAATAGGGAATAAGAATGTCACCACTCCAGATGTGTCAGTGATAAATAGAAAAGGGAAGAACACAGGCCAGTGCACATGGGATAAGGATGCAAAGCTGACACAGCAGGTAAAAGATGAGATATCACAAGAGTCACAAGCCATTTACACAAAAGAGGAAATGCAAAAAAGTTTTAGAGTGTTTCCATGTGCAGAACAAATCAAGTCATGTAGCAATGTAAAAAAGATGTTTGCATCTAATGCTATTTACCTCAGAAGTTAATAGGATGGCATTGTTTATGTTAACAAACTGATTACCATGAATTCACTCAAAAGGCATAAAAGTAATATGTGTGAATAGATACCTCTTCAAATTCAGTATTTCCTCATGGTTCCAGCTACTTACATTTAAATAGGCGACAGTGGCTTGCCACTGACTTTTACTGGGGTAAATTCAAATCCACCATGCTAACAAAACCAGTCAAATAAGAAATAATATTTTCTTTTTAAAAGCCATATAAATTAAATTTGAGTTCTTTTTTATGTTTTAGGTTGAACAATTTTAATTACATTTTTAGTACATAAAAGTTGATATGGAAACTGTTCCACAAGTTGTTTGGAACATTCAGTTTTCCGATCTACGTAAATGTAGGGGAAAAAGTGAAGTGCACACCCTGAAATAATTTGGCATTAGAGACAGATTACCTACATCCTTTAGCATTAAACAAAGACAATTTCCTTAACAGAGAAACCTCATGAAGTGATTATGATACTGCAGCTACAAAATTGCAGTCAGCACCTGCTAAACAACCTCTTTATTTTAATCACCTATAAATATTCAGAGTCGGGACAAATCAAAAACACACGTCTTTTAAACAGCTGTCAACATGAACAGAGCAAGTTTTATACTGTTCAAAGTAAAACAGTCAATCACCACACATTAAGCTGCATATTTACTACAACACTGATATTAAGGAGATACGATTTGGATATCAATTAGATGTCAGATTGGAAGAAAATGCACAGAAAATACCCAACAATCATGACTCCGCTGCTCAGGCAGCAACAGAAGGGGCATCCTGACACTACTGTTGCCTTTGCTGGTTTAAATACCATGGGAAATGTAAAAATTTCTTTTCTTTAGGTCTTGTCACAAAAGGCTTACCTTTAATAGAACTGTACTATGGTGCTACCTCTAAAACATTTTGTGACATTTCAGAAACTCTATTAATATTTCTTAACCTGATTTTCTATCTTTTTTTTCTAAAAACTTAGAAGACAAGACAATCTTTCATTCTAGCAGCCATCATTTAATATCCTCCAGTGCAGCTGTAAAACATCAATGAGATGGGAAAATGTGGGAAGTTTTTCTGTGGATCCTCACACTTTAGTATTTTAAATCCTAGAAGTCACAACACTTTCTCACTTTCTCCCAGCATTTTTAGATGAGGGCCCAATTCCTGAGCCCAGTAAATCTGTCTGGGCTCTAACACACATTGCAGAAAACATCCTATGTAAGAGATGGGGACCCTTGTACACTCATATAGACTCCACTACCCCAGTCATTTAAAGTGCTCCTTGCACAAGAACACAGAGATGCTCCATCCAGGGATGAAAGAATAAAGAAAATCTGCATAAGAGAAATTCCTCCTCTTAGGAGACTGGAGAAGAGCTCCAGTGGAGAAGGAATGCAATGATTCTGAACTAATTTTTCTGCCTTATTCATACTAAACTTTGCCAGGGGCATCCCTGCTTTTAAGGGGATAAGTCAGTCCAAATTACTCACCTCATCCTACACAAGGACAGTATATCCATACAGTGTAGAAGCAATTGCAGTTTACCTCCAGTGACAGGATATGGGGGAGCAATCAGCTGATCTCAATTTATTTCAAGTGTGAAAGTCATTCTCACTAAGAAACAATATTTAACTTTGACATTGTAACAACAAATAGTTGGAAGCACCACAGAGACTGAACAGACCACATTAAAGATTTTGCTCCATACAAGCTTTAACTCAGGGAAAAAAAAAAAAAACAACCCACACCACCTGCACAAGGCATTCTTTGACATCCAGGCCTTCAGAAGGCTGCACCTAAAATCCAGAAAATCAATGTAGCTGGAAATTGAAAATTTATGAAATGGTCAATGAAATAAAGCAAAAAGACCTTCCTAATATTTATTAATAGCTTGAAAGGTTATATGCAAGTATATCAGCAGGAAATATAATACAGTGCAAATAGCAGGCAAAATGAAAAAATTACGTAGAAGATAAAAAGTGTTTAAAAGCTGACAACATTTTTTAAAAAAAACATTCCAAAGGCAAGTTGCAAATTTTGGGGAAAATGCTCAGTAACATTAAAAGAAAACACCAGCAAGTGAAAAATTAATTTTGGATTCAATAAAATAACTACTGTGTAACAAGGTCAAAAAGGCAAGAGACACAATTTCAGAGCAGGGAAATCATAGTCCCTGTCTATACAGAGGCCCTACTGAGAAAATCATCTTAACAAAGCTAACTTCACACATGAGAAAAATCAAACAGATCATAAGTGGTAGGGAGAGGGCTATAAAGAGCTTGGTACCATCATGTGTCTATAATTCAAGGCCTCATTATTCAAAAGGTGGTGAGGAATTGAGAAGAGCAGAGACAGAGCAACAAGGACTAAAGGGAGCTTGAAAATACTGCTATAAAAAACAGCAAAACACTGAAAGAGACAGCCTCCAAATTATTAGTGACAGATCTACATAATATCACAACATCACACTTGCTTCCCTCTGGCACCACCATGTCCACTGCTTTGACTTATAGATGAACTTTGGCAAACAAAGGACTGTCAGGAATAACAAGTTCCAAAATCTCCTACAGGTATAATCATCATAGATCTTGACTGATGTGAGTAGTATGGCTGAATTATAGGGAAAAAATTAGGATTCTCCAGGAAGACTCTTTTAAGCCAACGAACAACAGATTTCCCTCAAGAACTAATGCCTCCTCCACCCCCTACTTGTCGTGGGAAAAAGAAGGGACTCACTGTCCCTTCAGATTTTTCTCGGTGGTCTTTCTGGAGCACAAGGACACTGATAGTTTACAGTACTACTGCTGCTCTGAGAGTGAATGGGATGACCATGAGATCTGAGAGCCAGGAATCTGGTTCCTTTACCTTCTGCATGGAGTGGGACACAGCAGAGGACAGCCAGGGAACAAAATAACACCAGGTCCTGATTATTCTCAAAATACTCTTCGTAACAGAACCACACATCAGCCTAATGCACAGTTTTGGAAAACAGATTTTCCTTACTCCTAAGTCATTATCAACGGCATTTAGCAGGCTTGCAAACAGGTAAAATTTTGCCCTAATAATAATTTCAGTTTATCCTGCATTATAGGAACTTTCAGAGTTAAGTTGCAGAACCAAGTGTGCCTGCAAACACTCCTTTAAACAAGCCAGTTAACCTAGCATTGTGTATACAAAGCCAGCAGATGTGAATGGAAGGTTTGCTTGACTTCAAATATCTAAAATAAAATTGTTATCTGGAGCTAAACCACGTTGAACGATGCTAGCACAGTATTTTAACTTTTGAAATGATGCAATAAGCTTGTGTGAATGCCACAGACAGAACACTCAATACTACAAATATTAGAAATCTATTCCTTGGAAATGAATCATAGGCACAGTTCACAAAACAGTTCTAGTTTTCATCAGGCCATTAAATACACGTCATTTTCAACTTGCACCTCCCATAACAATTATTCTTAATTTATTTTCATCTGTTCCATAAAAAATGATTGCTTCTGCTTTACCTAATCCTCCACTTACATCAATCCTATTGTTCGTTTCCTTCCCTTTCATCTTCTCCACATTAATTCCCCACATCGCTTTTGATCTAGCTTTTTGTTTCCTTTTTTCCCCTACAGATTCTTCCTGATGAAGAATTTACAGCCCTAATGTTCATCTGACATCTATGGTGATATTTTATTGATTCACTTCACTGTCTATTAGTTCTGTATAATGAATAGCATTACACAAAACACAAGATGGGTTGCCTTCACCTATATCTTGGATTTAAAAAATCAGTTTAAGTGAACTTGAGAAATACCCCATTTTATCAGTAAATATTCATATTTAATTATAATTGGAGCAGCATATGCAAGGAGCAGCCAGACAAAAACATTTCCTCCTCACAGTCCAAAGAGTTACTCTTTGCCATAGTGGCAAGCCAAGTAAATAGAATAATTGCGATTTTCACTGCTGCTAAATAAGAAATAGAAAACCTCTCCAGGAACTGTTCTGCGTGGCTGTAATAAATGCCCACAGAAACAAGCTAACCTACATTATTCATTCCCCTACAGAAAGGATGGTCTTTTTAGAACTGGAAAGACTTCAAGAAGTGGAACAGCTGATTTTAGCTGATATAAACCATAAGTTATATTTTAAACAGATGCTATATTCGATTTTTAAGGGAGAAAAATGGCATTTAGTTCAGGCAACTCTTAAAACTTAATGCTGAACGAGTGTTTCATGTTCATAGATTAATACCAATACCCAAGTATATAAACCACTCAGAAATTATTTTACTTAGCACACTGTACTTATTGCAAGACCACAAAACCTAAGCTGAATTTTGTGTTTACTCAGCTGTGTCAAAACCAGTCACTGGGCAAAAATCTCTGAGCAGTCCCAGAAGTAGAAGCCAGGCCAAGGCTCCCTTTCTTCCAGGCTTGCAGCCCAATGGCCGTCCTGCAACACGCTCCTCCTCAGGCATTCGGATTCTGGCCTCAAGAATCTGGTATTCCTCACTGCACCAGTAAAGCTTCAACAAAAGAAAGGCTTTAATCACTTCCCACTACACAAAACTGGCAGACTGGTGAGTGGCTGCTGGCTGTCACGCTGAACTCAACTCTAGTAGTGTTAGTTAGTCTAAAGGAGGCTTGTACAGGAACAGCAAAGCCATTGTTTGTCTACAGCAATAGGTGGGAGAGGGATTCCAGCACTTCAGCCCAGGCATGGTACTGGAAACCCAGACATACTGAAGGGTACTGAAATACTTCATCTTTTGATGAAGCCCCCCGCCAGGCATGAAAGATCAACATACCATCTGCATACAACAGAGATATATGAACATCTCTTGTTGTTGGAACAACTGATCTCTTCTACAGAAGAACTATGCAGATTCTTTGGTTTGCACAGTGAATCTTTTGTCCCGTTCATCATCACAGTCAGCCAAGATTAAGGCAAATTTAGAGAACTAAGCTACACCATCCTCCTTCTACCCCAACAACTGGCTAGGGACAGTCAAACACTCCTTCTTTAAGGAAAACTGAAGAATACTTCTATAAGGGAAACATATCCAAAACACAGGGTTTAGGTCTCCTTCCTTCTCTTTTACCTGCAAGGGTTATTTTCATGAGAACAGAATATTTGCCCTTGGCCAGACACATCACCTCTCCCCATAAAACAAACACTTCATGTCTGCCTGATGAGGACTTGGAAATGGCACCATTTGTTAAGATAAAATTGGCCACATCATTGTTGTTGCTTAACCCCTGGTTCAGTGTTTTGCAGGCATCCTAACAGGAAAGCTTTGGTGAAGGCCTGGAGAAATAGTAACCTGAATGGGTAAACCTAAACAATGTCTGCTGTCTTTCAATAGATGGTAGAGTGTACAACTTAATCAGTAAGCTAAGGGATACTTAGAAAACAATAATTTAGCAATAAAAATCCTTCAGCACAGACAACTGAGGTTGACCAAAAAAAAAGCCTATTTGTTTCTGCTCTTAAAATGATCCAGGAAACACAACCTGTCTACCTATCTATACCAATTTTCAAAGCAATCATACTCATGACTGCCAGCTATGAAGTCTGACACACACAGACACCTCTGACAGTTCACAGGTGAAGTGTCTAGGAAAGGTCAAAATACCTAGAACAAACAACAAGATCAGCTGTCAAAGTCCTAAATGCATAATGAAATGCTAAAATTCTAACACTGAATTTTTATAACTACATAAGGATGACACAATAAGAAAACCAGGTATATTTTATGTATTTATTTTCTCAGCAGTCTCAAAACATTTTGGTGCATTCCTGAATGATCATTCTAGGAAAACTGCATTCAGACAAATTCATTCTGCAACAACAGACTCCATGAGCTACAGCACCCACCATTTGGGTTTACTGCTAACTCCTGTTCCATACAATGAATGAAAGCTACATCTTCTACAAAAATAGCTTATAATATGAGATTTTTTTTTAAGTTGTGGAAGACTTCTATGTTGCATTACAGCACCAGTTGACTACAAAATAATCAAAGCTTGTTAACATAGATATAAACTGTAATTACCTGGCTCTGCATTGATCTTCACTGTGGGGAGTTTCTTTGTTATAACCACAACAAAGGTGATTTCTAATGATAGTAATGGCAAGTAGGACTGGGAAAAACTAATATTCAGAACTAGCAAAAAGAATCTTTCAAAATACCTGGAGCTTAGTGAACTTTCTGTCCAAGAAAATGCCAGTTATTGCATTAAGTTTACAGGTCTTCTCTTTGTTAACATCTCTTTGCAACATCTGGTTATTTTGTAGCTTTGCATATCTTTTACAGAAATCTACTCTCTTCCTACCCATAGACTCAGGATTGTTCAGGTTGAATTAGCTTTGATGCCATTAAGAATGAGGCCCTGGGCACTGATATTCTCTGATAGAAAGAATTTCACCCACCTCACAATGAAAACTTTTCATACGTTTTTCCTCAGCACAGCCAGATAATGTAAAACAACGGAAGGATCTCTCTTTTCAAATTCTCCAATTCTTTCAAGGTATCAAGCCATTACACTACTTGCTACTTAGGGAAAAAAATCACAATATAGATACATTAGCATTACATTTCATATCAACTATGTGCCAATTTTTTCATCTTCACCCATTTTGTTTCCAGACAAAAGATAGCAGAACTGCCATAAAAGTGATAAAAATTAAATATGCTTTAGTAAAGGCACACATTCTGTATCCGTACTCTTGCTGAAGGCATTAATTCAGTTAATAAAGCTCAAAATTGCAAAATCCTCCTTACCATTATGTTATATAGAAAGGAACCTTACATCTTCAGAAGCAGAGAAATACTGAATAAAGCAGCTCAACTAGACAGAAAAGAGAAGTTGGAAGTACTTTGCTCACCTAGTTAACCTAGTCATGGATTAGGAGAATGTCAAGATGGAGTCATATCAATAGGAACCCTGGTTTAACTGCTTTTATTTTTTCTGTTGCTGTGACTTTAATATGTAAGGAAATGTGGACTTTATGGAATTAATCAATCCTTTTATGCGATTCCAAATAGGTGTAATTCCATACCTATTTATTGATACCTTTTCTTTTCCCCTGCAGCGATTCCTGCTTTATAACAGCCCTAATAATGAAATCTACATTTTATTCATGGTAGGACCGGTGCAGCCAAACATGCTTGAATTGAGACTTGGAACAACAGGTGCCTAATGGGACACAAGGTATCATTAAGTTAATTTCCCTTTAAGTTTAGGCAATCACAAAACCATCATGGTAGTTTTAGGAGAAAACTTTGGAAGGTTTTACAAGTTCTTGACAGAATCCCAACAATTACAGGGATAGCAAAAGACAGTGCTCCTACTCTTTACTCCCAGATTTCCTAAAAATACACTTCTTTTATTTTGGCAGTCAGTGCTCCAAGAGTAACTTTGACAGTTACAGGACCATTTGCAGTGGTGGAGTCTGTCAGTCCTCCTTGCCTCTGGAAACTTTACAAGACTTTCTCTCCTGTTAAGCTTCCAAAGGCTTAAGATTTGCCTGAATAAGGCCACAACACTGTTACCACCCCCTTAATTCAGTTTCTCAGTGCAAAATCCATTTGCCAGCTTCTGGTCTAAATAGTTAATGGTCAGATTTCTCTCCATGAAAAGATATCCCTTGCCTTTTCTTGAAATTATGACTGTCTCGTTTACATAGGTGCTGCTTGCTGCTGCTGTGTTGTTGATCATGTTAAGAGCCTGCTTTTCCACAAAAAAAAGTTTCTGAGACTTAGATAATGATAGTGTAGTATCCTTCAACCCAAACCAGATAAAGCTGCCTTTCTGAACCAGCTTAAACCATGTTCTCTTCATAGGGCTGCCCACCTCCCTAATACAAAAAGCTGGCAGTTCTCATTACACATTCAATATGGTTTCAGCCCTCGATGATGAAAAGAAAACTGCAATAAACTCACTGCTAAGAAAGGTGGAAGAGAAAAAGGACAAGTTGCCAAGTTACCCTTACTCTGACAGAGCCTATTTCCTCCTGGTCTCTGGACTCAAGCCAGACCAGAGTATGGGGTATCGAGTGGGATGTGCCCTTTATGCTCCATGGGCTCTTTGCTTAAATACACACAGAGACATGTGGATGCTGACACTGGACAGGGGCCACCACACAAACTCCTTCAGTCATCAGCATTGATCTCATCCTTGGCACTGAGACAGCAAAGTACACCCACTACAAGTAATTTAAAATCTCATAGTTGACTTTTCCATTGTCACTTAGGAATCCGAGCAGAAGTGAAAAAAATGGTAACTCAGGTATACTGTAACCAAAGTAGACACTGCATGTACTTTTCCATATGGAATTGCACAGCACCTACAAGACCTTGCACATTGAAGCACTCTGGGGGGAAAAAAGAACAGTTCATTTCTGTGGAGAGAAATTCTGGGCAGGCTTTTCCTATAAGACAAACATGCTTCTGATCCATGAAGTAACCAGTGCCAGATAACCAGCAGTCCCTCAGTGAAGAGACACTTTGGTATCATTAGAATTCTTCTACCTATCAGCAACTAACGACCAATTAAAAGAAGACTTAAATACTTGCTCACACAATTAAAACCATTGATCACCTATTTCCATTAAAACTGACAAAATTGCATGTACCATGAAGATTCAGTGACAATACAAGAATTTTAGAGCTTTCCATTATCTTAATAGGCCATTTTGTTGTGTTAGATCTGATACCCAAACTCACAACAGCTCACATCTGTAAAAGCCCCATTTCCTCTGTCATACAACCTCATGCAGAATGATCTAACCATTAAATTTACAGAAACAAAACAAAAACCTCAATCCCAGAAAAATAAATATTGCTATGTCTCATCCCATCCTGAGACTTGCAAAAATCACTTTTTTAAAGTAAGATATACTGCAACCACAACTTTTTTAGCCTTGGATGCATGCAATCAAAATGAAGACTATCCCTACTATTTTAAATACAGATGCCTTACACTGGAACAAGGAGAAGAAGCAGAATGTGCTTAGGATAAGGTTTCCATAGAACTTAAAGGACAGCATGCAGGTCAGGGCAGGAGTCCTACAAGCACTGAAGCTCAAGGTTATCCAAATCCAAGAGATTGCTCAGACAAAATGTATTTCCTTAAGGAAGGCCAAAAGGTGCAACCAGGGAAAAAAGAAAAAAAGGCATACCAAAGAGTTTTCCCTGATTGAGAGATGTAAGATACTATGAAAGAGTATCTCAGTAATGCTATGCTTTTTCAGTAGTGTGCTAAAATATCATTAAATATGATGCATACACTTATGAGCATGCACTTAAACACATATACCAAAAATGTAAAGATAAAAGTGTGAATATTCATGTAACTATCAGAAAAGAAGCATCAATGTAAAATATAAGCACAAAGAGAATGATCCCACTATTCCTTCATTCCAAATCATATAATAGCTTTATCATTAACAAAAAATTAAATTACTTCACATTTAGAAGCAGCCAGACAGGTCCATCCTGCCCTAATGACCACCACATAAGGACATCATTCATTAAAGGTGTCCTGTCTATATAACCCATTTAATTCCTTACAATCCAACAGCAGAAGCCAAGATGACTCCTTGCATAGGTAAAGACCACCCACGAGTGTGCACCAGAACACCACAGCAAAGCTGTATGTAGAACTATCCTTGTGTGTGTTTGATTTAGCAGAAAATAATGAACAATACCCTCTTTGTAAAAAACAGTTTTATAAAAATCATTGTAACAGACAGGCCTTAAATCTGTATATACAACATTCTTAAACTGGAAACAGACATTTTATCTTTCTCAATGCTCCCTTAAATTCATTGTTTCTACAAGTGAGTATACACCAGTTAAATGAATCTGTCTTGTTTTGTAAGCCAAAAAAAATTAAAAGCCTTAAGTGTGAGAGGATAACTTTCTAATACATGGTACTGGCATTACAGGAGAGGAGTCATTCAAAGTATAAAAGGTACTGTGGAAAAAATTATTAAGATACCTGTTGGGGAAGATGACAAATAGCATTAAAGGCTGGGTAACTCAAATGGAGATAAAGGGTACCTTACAGGTGAAAGGCTCAGACATTTCTTTTCTTCCCAATGTTAATTAATCTTCTATGTGCTTTGCACAGATTGGGTTTTAAAGCCATTACTTCACAAGGGAAAAAAATCCAACACAGTTAAGATATACTTTGAGATTATTTGAAGTCACAAAGTTGTATCTAAATCATATAGTTCCAACAGCTTCCTGTATTTTTTATTTAGTCTTCAGACATTTGTTGAGGACAAGACAATTGCAAAATTTGCACTGAGGTTTCTTCAGTGCTGGCACCAATGGCAGGACACACTGAAGCAGTTCATCTCCAAACCTGCAATGTTCCACTGAAAACTGATACATTTTCAACAGAGGATAGTGTTGTTTTAAAGGAAAATTAAAAAAAAAAACAAACCAAAACAATCCAAACAACAACAGTTTAATTGAAAAATACAGCAAACTTTGCCATGTGACTTAAAACAATCCTTGCTTTAATATTTTTAAAATATAATTAAGCTTAAATGAGAAAGAAGGTACACTGTCAGATTTTGAAGAAATAATACATCAGCCTATGTTGTTTTTAATTCTGATCTGGAGAAGTTGAATAATACTTCTTTAAAATTCTAACTTTAAGTATTGAAATATGCTTGTAATTAGGAAGGCATACAACAGAGATGAAATGTAACCTCAAAGACCAAATGAGAATTTATACTCTGAAGTAATTTCATCTGCTAATCACTCCAGCTATCTGTACACTTGCTAAAATGATAAACTAATGGAGACCATTAAAAAATTCCATCTGAAGAATATCTACAGAAAAAGCCAGGCAAATCTAGGAAAGTACATTAATAGTCCCAAATGACTGAAAAATAACAGAGTTTTGTGCAACATTGAACATACTTCCCACTGCCATTTTCAAAACAATTTCCCACCTATTTTGGAAAGCATAACTAATGTTGAATTTTCTGGGACACACCCATAGCTATTGACCCAGCTTCTGTCAGGAATGTGAATTGTTCAACAGGTTCAAAAGATGCCACTCTGTAATACTCCTAAAAGCATTCATTCTTAAAGCCATATGACACTTCAGTGTTTTCAAGCACATTTTTACAAAGCAAAACCGCATCTCGTGAATTGGGATTTATTATATAAACTACAATAAAAGAAGTAATGAGGATTTGTACTTTGCACAGTCAGCCTGAGCAATTCTACATCACCCATGGTTCACTTTGGATTGCAGATGTAGCCCATGTAAGGGGCCAACACAACTTGATCTCACCACAGACTTTGGCTGTGTAGACTGAGAGATTGATTGTGACTGACAATGACCATCCCTTGGCCCTTTCCCCTCTGCTCCTATTAACTCACCTATTTCTGCAAGTTTTCCTTTGCCAAGGAGAGGAAAAATCCATCAGCAGTATAAAGGAGAGGATATATGTATTTTTTTATCTTGAAAGTGGCTGCTCTCTTATTCTGGCTGGTTTTGTTCTTGGTCTGTTTAACTGTTAAACAAAGGAAGCTCAGGTTTCCAGTTTTCTGAGATTTGGATATACTATTTATCTGTGTATCTCTATCCTTCTCTTAATTTATTGCTGTTTATCCTTAGACAACAAAATCAGTCTTCATTCTTGCTTATTGCACATTAAATGTTCAAAGACAGGCTGGATGGGGCTTTGAGCAACCTGATCTAGCAGAAATTAACAGTATGCAAACCTCACCATCATCAAAATCAGGATGCCAGTTTGGCTTAATATAAAGGCTGTATGGTTATCTCCCTCCTCCTCTATCAGCTAGGAGAAGATATTAAATTAAAACAGGATAAACTATGCATGCAAACTAGTCTGTTGCCATCAAACAGCTGGGCTGCTCCAACAGTGACAAAGAGGTCACTGTGTGAAAATACACAGCGATTACAGCAATAAAGGAAACAGCTGATAGAGGTTAGGTGGTGGAAACAAGAGGGCAGCCACAACAGAAAGACAAGGTTGGAATGAAGACAGGAGCATGGGAGAAGCAGAGGAAGAGCCTGCCAAAGGGCTGGGACACAGCTACAGAATGAGGGGGAAGGGAAGAGCCTTCATACCAAAATTGTCCATTATCACACTGCATTTTCAGTTTCTTATAACTCAGATGGACTCTATTTAGGCTGAGTCATTCAGGAGTGATTTCAGAGAGGAGAAATTTCAGAGAGAAATACATAGCTATTTCTGACACAGAACAAGAGTACATTTATGGCCAAATTACTAAATTTTATTGACTTTTCTATGCAAGGCTGAAATATCTTTATCAATTAGAACAGAGACTTGAAAATCTGCCTGTAAAGTGAAACAGTTGGAATGCACCTCTACCATTCTCCTACAACCTGCATAACTTTGAGCAGGTTCTATGCATTTCAAAAGGCAAATCCTATCTATAGCTGTAGGTCACCACACTTCACAGCCACAGTTCTAGAAGATTCTTCCTTGCATTTAACATACACTAGCCTGGGGAGGAACACAGGTTCCCACTAAAATTGTGAATTTGGATTGTAGAATACCAGGTCAAGCATAAAACTAGTAAGACTATCACCTGCTAGGGCTGAGCAGCAAAGGAAGAAACAGCAGCATGAACAACCCACACACAACAAAACCTGGACCCTGAGAGTCCCATAAGTGGAGAAAACAGGCTGAGACAAAGATTAAATGTGTCCAGGAGGGAGGTGCAGAAAAGATGGAGAGGAAAATTTGGAGCAAGAAGTAAGGAGGCAAGGGGGAACTCACTGTGCAAGAAGACCAAAAATGGAGGAAAGAAATGGAAGTAACAGAAACACATTAAACCTATCTCAGAGAATGGAAACAAGGGAAGTATGCACTGATTGTTCAGGAAGAAGGAGCTAGAAGTACAGAATGAGGGTGAAGAGAGAACTACCTAAAGAGTGAGAGAGTGATATTAGAAACAGAACTACCAAATAGACTGTATGGTAGAAGAAATGGGATAAGCAAAACCAACTTTGAGGCCCTGGGAAATAAGGACCAATACATGGATGAAAGCCTATAGGCCTGTGAAGCAGGGCACAGCTACGTAGGAGAGGGTTCTAGAGAAGAGAACCAAGACTAATTGCTAATTGATGTGGAAGTCCAAAGGGGAGACTCAGACTACCCAGACAATGAGCATGAACCAGGCAAGACAACTGAGGAATGGAAACTAGGACTAGTCAGAAGAATGAAACCAGAAC
Organism: Dicaeum eximium; assembly: GCA_013396995.1. Lineage (NCBI taxonomy): Eukaryota > Metazoa > Chordata > Aves > Passeriformes > Dicaeidae > Dicaeum > Dicaeum eximium. The sequence goes on along the minus strand of VWZP01008386.1, from coordinate 174,234 downwards.
AAAGACAAATTCAAAAGAGGCAGGACTTGAAAAATGACACATTAGTAGCAGTGAGGAAAAATATGTTAACAGGCAGAAGGTACAGCTTTCGAATGCATGATCACCTAATAGGAATGGATTCTTCCCAGGAAGTAGCCAGATATCACTTGCTGATGGAAAGCAGAGAATAACACTTTTGTCTTTTCCTTCGTTTGGTTGTGTGCAACTTTTCACTTTCTTTTACCTAACTGCCTTATCTCAACCCATGAGTTGTTTTCCATCTTATTCTCTCTGCTCTGTCCAGCTGAAGAGGGGAAGTGATATGGGAACCTGGCTGAATATCTGGTGTTCAGCCAAGGTCAATCCACCATACTGGTGCATACAACATGACCTGAAATAACTCTGGAATTATGGAGCTATAGGTTTATTTTGGTTTACAATTGATTTAAATTTCTTGTATGTCCTTGAGATATGTAGATTTTCTTCAGAACATCAAATATTGGCAACAGATTTTGACTACTTAAATCTGATTCCATTTTCTATTCTTGATAAGCCACAGATAGAGATGCAACTCATTGTTAATAATTTAAAATAATTTCCCTTCTCCTACATTCTGAACAGCCTTGTTTTCTTTGTTAACCCTTTCAGTAACACTACCCTTAGCCTGATCTCAAAAGGAAAAAGAGGCTAACAAAATGCACGGTTCATTTGCATGCCCCTCCTCAAAATTCCCAGCACACACTCAACTTCTGAACCCACTGACTGGTCAGAATTAACCAGACATATTAAAATCCCTTTAAGTTTTATGAAAATGAAAAGCTGCACAGTGGACAAAATGAGTGCTTCCATTCAGCTCTTGGACAGACAAGGGCAATTTGGTTGTCACCCAACAGCTGGACTGGCCAACCTGTGAGTGAATACACAGCAGACCCAGTCCTGCTTTCTGTCAGGACAAACAGGGAATGGGAAGCCCCTGCGAATGGAAGATTTTAAAAAAGGAGGGTGACATGGTAAGAGGCAAATGGAGAAAATGACTGGGTGAGGCACAGGGCAGGAAGAGGAATTACAGGAAGTGGTTCCCACCAAACACAAAAGTGTGCTGGAGTCACTGATGTGCACGAGTAATGGGGACCCAAGAGACAGCCCTGCAGACCAGCCAGTTCCACTACTGCGAGACTGCTCACAGCCCACTCCACCTCTTATCAACGTGTCCTAGGTGCCACCATCTGAGGCTGGACTGCCTTTCCTTTCACAGGGAAGATAAGAGGCGAATAGCAATGTCCAGTGGCAAAACTAGCTCAGCTACACTTCTGGAAAGCAGAGAAGTAAAGCCAGCACCACCATCCTGTCCCTGCAGACTCCACTTAGACTGAATGACATCATGACCACAAAGCAGCCAGTGGAGGACAGACACAGAGCATCTGCCATCTTGCCTTCCTTGCATTCATTTTCCTTAAAGATCAACTACACCCGTATCCAAGTATCAAACTGATTATTTAACACTGATCAGACACTTCCCACTACAGTTTTAATTATATTCTTTATTGTAGAAGGGTCACAACACGGCACAATGCACTGTTACACGGAGTTGCACATGCCAGCTCCTAACAAGTTATTCCAACTAGGAGCAGTACAGCAGCATTAATGCAGCACTGTCCAAACTAGGTTAGTCAGCACAGATTCCTTTGAGCTGCACTAAACAGTGCCATGTAAACATATCCTAAATGGGGAACAGAGCATAGCGTCTCTTGGGTGACATTATACTGTGTATAAATAACAAATAGGACTGCTATCCATCAATGGGCCTGATCATTTGTACTCTAATCCTAATTTTCAGCTTCCCACAAACCATGGTCTTACTAGAATATCCTGCTTGCATTCAAATCTTTGTTACAACAGGCTTAGTAGCCAGCCATACAGCTGTTCCACTAGTCTTGTACAGCAAGATCTATTCCACAGACCTCCGACTGCCACCAATAGCCAACATGGATACCGAATGAACTCTCATGAACAAAGCTATGTTTTCTTAATAATAACAGTTGTATAAACATAAGGTCTTCTCAGTTAAAGGGAAACCAACATCAAAAAGCAGTAAAACACGGAACCCTAAACCCTTCTTTCTTTGAAGAAACACGTTTGAAGCGAGGTGTTTCTAGTTATGGGTGAATGAAATGAGAATTGAGCTGCAACAAACGGACATCCAGTCTGTATGAAAGACTAATTAGATCCATCTGAGAAGCTGTGTCTAAAACTGCTTCACATATTTCAAAGGAAAGCTCTTCTAGTCTATCTTTTGAGAAGACTACATCAAAACATTTAGTCACAGCTGACGCACATCTATCCACGACAGGAGCACTATTTTTCATAAGCCATAAAAGCTACATTTAAGTAATTTTAATAGTTTGGCTTACTTAAAAATTAAAGGAGGGAGGAAAAAATGACAAAGAAATTTAGAGCTAAAAAAGGAACTCTAAACAGCAATGACCTTATAGTTCCTCCTTATGCCAAAGCATAAAGAGATCCTAAAAAAGAGTCTTACACTGAATATTAAATGTGCTAAAATTTGCTCAGAGAATGGAATTAAAGCTGAAGCAGCATCCAAGAGCTGCAGAGTTAACTACGGCTTTTGTGGTAATAAGCCAGGCTCTTAACACGATATTAGCATTCTTTTAAATGCAACTATTGCTTCTGCTGAACCAGCAGGAGGAGCTCACAACATTTTTTAATCTATTCATTCTACAAAATTTGGGAAGAGGGGTTGGGATGTTGGAGGCGTTTCTGGGCACAGGAAGGAGTTGGTTGGGTATTTTCCTCCCAGTTTTGTTGGATGAAAAATCACTGTAAAGAAAAGCATCCAAGTAATGTTCATGTAAGCACTGCTTTTAAAAATTAGAAAATCATTTTAAGAGTATTGTGATGCAGGATGTCAAGTGCGCGTGGTACACAAATTAATTGAAGCAACACCCACGGCTCAAGGTGTTTCAGTCTTACACCCAAAGACCACAGGAAGACTGAAGGGTGGCAGGACACATTAAATGCTGTATGCCAGAAACATGACTTTCTGAAGAAGGAAAATGGTATGTTATTGCTCTGTATTGTTACAGAGCGTTAATTTATATTTTAGTTTACTGTTCACCGGAATTCCTGGAACCACTGGATCATTACCCATGAAAGAACATAGTCTCTATTTTCATACCACCGGAATTCATGCTATGAAGCCACCTGTGTGGGTAAAACTCTTCATTAGGTAATTTAAAATTAATCATTGTAAAAACCTAATTCCTCCTCTGCCTACTAAGGAATATATTTTAAAGCTGTGAAATCTGATTCTAACACAAGGAAAATATATATCCAAACTGACCATGCCTGCTTTTAAAATATTCTGCATTTTAGCATTTCAGACTTTTCATTGCATTTTTTTTTTAGAAATATCTTGTAGGCTACATACAGACCATGTTACTGGGAGTTTTTAGCATAACTACAAATCTCCAAAAACTACTATAACCAAGCTATTACACTTCTCTAACACAGAGGGAAGAGCATATTTAAAGCCACACAGTGAATACATTACTCAAGTAATTTTTAATTCCCAACCCTGTAGGTATTTTCTCCATATGCTTATAGAGTACTGTGTGAACAAACTAATCTGAGACATACAAACCCACACCAACAATCTCTCTTTACAAAGCAAGTATGTGCCATCACATAGTGCTAAACTGGCATGGTATTTAAAAAACTGTACAATCCAGACACAGTCTGCTTCTCCTCTGGCTTAGTACAGAAGCACACTTTAGTACATACAAATACTATACAAGTATGCTCAATATTTACCTCTATTTCATGTAAGGGATCCCAGCACTTAAACTTTCTGAGACATTCAATGAGGCAGAGTGGAAATGCATACCAGAAACACTGAGTTCACAACAAGATACTGAGGCCAAGGCCACTTTCATTAAAAAACCACAATGTCAGCAGTCACAGAAATGTAGCAATTAAAGCAGTTGCCACAGAGTCAAAACTCCGGGATCAATTCTCTCCTCAGATTGAAAGATTCAAGTGCAGAGTGCTTGACTCCCAGGAGCACCTGTCCCCACCCCATCAGGATAGGATGGGGCAACCTCTACCCTTACAGTAAATCTGCCACTACAGAAAAAGGAATGCAGGATCTGTAAAGCCACAGAGTCCATCAACAAGCAGGAGCACAACTACTACAGCCAGTGCTTTGCAAGCGTGGAAATTAGGGGTTTTGCTCTCACCACAGCACTAGGTTATGCATACTGAATCAGTCATATTATACACACACAATATACAGTCTTACAAACATAAAATGCTCTGCATTTGAACCTGAACTAAGAGATTGAAAGTAGGTAGAGAACCTATACAACAATAGTTTCTATACATATACAACCCATAGAACTCTGTAACAGAGTTTTATTTGCACAAGTGTACATGTACTGCAATTAAGAGCTTGGGTGCTATGCTGCAAGTAAAATGCAAACCATGTGAAAACAAGGCAGGGTAAATTTTCTGCTTTCAGCTGTCAGGATTATCTAACAGATCTTGCCCCACCCACTAGAGCCTTGACACATGCACTTCCCTTTCATGCAAACTAATATTAGACAGGGGAACAACAATACATTTTATTTCAAATATATAATGTAACAATATATAATTAGGACTAGTCTAAGCATTAAGTCTTCATCTACTGCTTCTAGGGATATATGTTAATTTGTATGACAACTGGCTGCCCCTCCTTCTGTTTTTTTCCTACAGGTATTTGCTGTTCAGCCCTATTAATACAGCACTTATATTTCTTTCATATGACCATTTAGTTATTATGTGCCTGAAGCATATCAGAAATGTAAAATACTAGTAATAATAATTCTGGTATTTTATTGATTCTCTTAACAAGGTTATTAATTTTATAGTGATAGATGGGCAATGTTATTCTTCTACATGGACTACTGGAAAAACAGAACTTAATATGCACTGAATTACTATCCCACTCCATTTATGTTTATGTTGAAGGAATTAAATGTGAACTAAGCTTGCTTACAGCAACTTTCTCTATCATTGCTTTGATTTTCCATTATACTATTCCTTGTTCCACCTGATGCTTTGCATACTTGCATTTGATTTTTGGGTGGTATTTTTTCCTCTCCCCAAAAGAGAATTTACAACACGATGAAAATATTTCCTGAAGTAGTTTTCAAATCAACTTACCCATCAGTCATGAAATTTACCGCAAATGAATACACCAAAGTTCTCCAAATTAAATGTTTATTATATTTGAATTTGAAGTTAAAGCTTAACCATAATTAGATAAACATGAATTCACTAACTAAAGTAAAGCATTCACATAAATATGCACCTACTTTATATTGATCATATAGGATGCATTCATATAATGATGACAGTAATGCTTTAGATTTTATTTTTATGCTGGCATTTCATACTATACAGTAGGTTTTCTCTAAGAAATGTTAAGAGGTACACAGGCTGATTTTCCACCCACACAGGTATCTAATAAATTCTTTACTTCTCAAGAAAAAGACAGGGGAAAAACACTGGGATTATTCCTAAAAATTATTTAAATCATTCATTTCTGACTGGACTGAACACGCTTCAAAATTTTTTTCTAGATATTTCATATCTGTACTACATTTATCTGTTCTTACGGATTTAGGAAGTGATCCAATGTTTTGTGAAACTGGTAGCCCATTCTAGTAACAACCTAAATTAAGGAATTTAGCTTTCACTATTCCTCTTATTCAGTATTTGACCTATACAGGTCCCTCTGGAAATATATCAAATTTCCATTTGCCCAAAGTAACTTCTGAACTATGACACCTTATGCTTAAAAAAAAAAAAAAAAAAACAAAAAATAAACAACTTCAATGATAAGAAGCTACTTCATAACTGAAAACATCTGGAAATTCTTTGACAACTGAACTGATGAGAAGATGAGGTCTGGGAAGGTATGCATTTACTACAGAGATGAAGAACCCTAACAGGAAGGACTGTTTTCAAACATGAAAAAGGAGAATAACAACTACTTGCAGAGAAAACATGCAAACTATCAATAAGGAATTGTCAAGACAGAGTATTCCTACACTGTAGCAAACAGTCAGAAAACGGATAATGGCAACAAGGTTTTCAAGAATTAAGTTTATTGCACAGAATACAGTTGCAAATTCCTCATTAAACTAAAATTAGGTTGGAAGGAGGGTTAGAACTAAATGACCTTTAAGGTCCCTTCCAACTCAAACCATCCTATGAATAAACAGTGCCACCATCACATGGAACTAGACCATCCTTGGCAGCTGACATCTGGGTTTGAAGGGTCATATTCATATGCTGCAGGGAAACCACACAGCTAACCAGGCTTCCTCAACATAGGTAGGTTCCCACTTGATTTTCTGTCCCACCCTTCAACACCCTGCAGAACAGTCGAGTTTTGTAAAGGAAGAACAGACTCCAACCTTCAACAGCAAAACTCAATCAATGAAATCATAAAATAAACACATTTGATACCCAGACTAGCAATTAAAAACGGCAAGATGGCAAAGACTCCTGTTTGTAATTGAAGTAAATAAAAGATTCCAGAGTCTGGTGTTGGGATGCTTCTGGGCTGCTTGTTGCTGTTTTGCATGGCTTGTTGCTGTCTCATGTAAAGGAAGGTATTATTCCCTCAAATTCTATTTTAGCAGCAATCTTAATTGTAAGATCTTTAATTCAATTGACAAGAGAAAAAAATTTAAGCATATGAACAACACTAATCAAAGCTAAAAATCTGACCATCTGTCCTCTAAAAAACTAAGTGGTATACATGACAAGCAGTTAGTTTAAAGATTCTTCTAGCAATTAATATATAGAACAAAGAAAAAAAGAATAAATGACATTTACATCAATTTAGTTGGCAAGTTCTTTGTACACAAGCAAGCAGGTCCCACCAAAGCTGCTAAATTTTAATTCTCAAGTCAGGTCATTGTAATCTTTTAATTGCAAAAGCATTTGCTATGTTGATAGGCTATCACTAGAAACAACTGTGTGGTACTTGAAGTTCTAGTACAATAATTTTATATAAGTTTTATATTAAGTACTAGCATATATGTTGCTGGCTTCAAGTTACTTCTATTTTAAAAGAAAATATATCAAATTAGGATTCACTGAAGTTTTTAACCTCTACTGGAATCATAAAAATTAACATTTTTGTTTGCAGTGCTTCAGGCAAAGAGCATCGCTCATACTTGACCACTTATCCTTTAAATCCTTCCCTTTTGGGAAGCAAGGCTGCTAAAGTGGCCTAAAGCCAGCCCCCATCAAGAACCTCTGTTACAAACAAAACAGTTAAAAACAGATGGTTTCAAAACCCAAAATTCTGAAAAATAAAGAGCAGCACAGAGCAGTTAACACTGCACAATTCATCAAGAATCTCCTGACAAACGAAGGAAAGGACAGATGACCCACAGCCCAGAATGCTGACGAACGCTCCGCTCGGAGCAGCGGGAGCCACGGAGGAGCTGCTGCTCACACTCCCTGCACAGAGCGCACAGTGCTGCACCCTGCGAGCTGGGGACAGGAGCAGAGTTACAGGGAAAAAAGGAGTCACTGCTGGAAGGGTCCCTGTGGTAAACAGACTAAGTCAGGATGTGAATGCTACTGTGCAAAGTCTGCAGCACCAGTAAACTTTTGAAGGGGAAGGTGGAGGTGGCCTCCCACTGGGCTACCTAACTGCACCACAGATTCAGCTATCTCTGTCACAAGCCATGAGGGGACACAACCCACAAAGGCAGGAGCCTGTGTCACACCAACTTAATAGCAAAAAATAAATGCAGCAGTTCAAAAAGTGAGGCTTGTGTTTCTGACAGCAAAGTTAATAAAGCAAGCTTTGAATCTGCCCTTTTTTTTCCTGATGGTATGTTACACCTCCTGATCAGAAACAAGATTTCTCACTCCTGGTCTTGACTTCTCTACTTTGAAGTTTTAAGGCAGCTGGTTTTCCATTGTCAAGTTTTGAATAACAATTCAGACTTTTGACAGTGCTGTATTTACTATATACTCTTATCTACAGCACAATCACAGGAGAACACCAGGACAAAGAAAATTATTGATGAAGAATAACATATTCTCAGCTATTTATCCAGTAACAATGAAAATAAGTTTAACTCTAAACAACCCTGCTATTAAAAAAGACTTACCTGCTTTTTACATACTCAAGCTCAGGCACAATTTTTAATATACTATATCTTTACAGGTATATGGTTTAAGTGAAACAAACTTCTCTTGAAATCCACCTGATGTGATCTATTTCACCAGGTATTTTCCAGATACAAATAAATAAGGAATTACATCTCCCCAAGTACACAGGCATGGTTAGGGTGGAAATAAAATGCTAAAGCAATGGCTACAAATCCCTCTGGCCCAAGCTTTAGGCACACAGCTGGTCCTAACCTGGCACACCTAATTTTTCCCTAGTGCTAAGGCACCCCTTCTCTGACACTGAGGGATTCTCCTGCCTCCTTGCCTATCAGTAGAAGGTGGAAGCAGTAACTTATTGCAGGGACACAAGGATATGAGAAGGAACTTTCACATATATTATTGTTTGAATAACAAACCAACTGACAGACAATAACCAATCTGACAGAGATATTCTGTTGTTTGAATGGGCTGCATCCAAGTTCACAGGATGTCTGTTAGGAGTATTATATAGATTTTAAAAACTGCATACACACTTGGCCTTTGCTTCTGAAACAACAATTCAGCAAAGCAAGTAGGGTGTGTCACTGCCATTCTAAGAAAATCCGCCTCATTAAGGCCCTTTTGAAACCTTTTGCCTAGGAGTCAATAAATATTATAGAATTCAACTGCCTATTAAAAAAAACCAGCTCATTTTGGTTGTAGAATCACCATTAACAGACATAAAAAGTAGTTCTCCCTTTAAATTTATCTTCTTAATGCTTCAACCAGCTTGTGTCTTGGCTTTATTCGGTTGAACAGCTGAATTACCAAACACAGCATCACTGTTCTTCTACTGTCATGGTCTGTCCTTCTGCCTTTCATGCTGACAACATTAAGTGCTTAAGTAAGTACCTTGAAATACTTGTAGAAAAAATAGTTTATACACATTCATCTGAAGTGAATAAGAAGATCGTGAAACACTGGCATTTTGCTATGACCACATACAGTTCTACCACAGAGTGCTGAATAATGCCATTCCAGTATGATTGCTTGTTCAATTTGCTTGGATCTTTCATTTGTTTTTCTAAACACTAGCTTAAGGTAATGCAATTTTTGTCAACATTGCATTTATTTTCTTGCTCTCGTATATCTACAATGGAGTATAAGATGCTACTTCCAAACAAGACACTAAACAGAATAATTTAGAAACTAACTTAATAAACAGTTATATACAAAAATGTTCCACAGGCATGAGCCCTGAGAAAGATCTCAGTACACTAGCACTATTTAACTGTCAGAGTCTTGTTTGGTAATTCACAGCAATGTCTACTAAAGAAAAACCACACATCTACCCTCAGCCAACGAAAAGATGGAGAATTTTAGCAGCTATCAAGGATAATATATATATTGACTCAATGCACTGAATTTCTTAGAAAATGAGCAGAACTTACAGAAAATGATGAGCCATGCTTTGAAACTGCAACTGGGTAAATTCCATCTCCTAGATGCACAGAGAGCTCCCAGCTACTTCTCTTTGATTTGGCAATAGGAATTCTAAAAAAGAAACAGACAGAAGAAAAATTTTTAACAGAGATTTCATGCTTCTCCCAAGTTAACCAGAAGCATTTGCCTCATAGGATGGTCCTGCAGGATATAAAATATCATTAATCTATAGACACAGTTGGAGAGCATACTTGAAAAAAATATATACTAAATACATTTTTCTGTCAAACAGCATATAAGGAGAAAATACACTCTTACTTTCTTTCTAGATTTGCCTTGACACACTGGGTATGCTGATAAAGTTATAGGAGGCCCTTGAATGCAGCCAGCACTTGCTGCAGAATTAGCTCAAACAGGATGAAAAGCAGATGAGAAAGTGGGTTGACAGGAGAATAGCAACAGTGATAACTGGAGCAGTCTTTTCAAGGGCAAAATATAATCATTATTTCTTTACTCTCATTCTCAGTAAACGTTAATTAAAAGCCAATTACAGACAAAAGATTCAGCCAAACAAGTAATACAAGTAATTTTATAACTAATATATATTTTTAAGTATCTCATCCACAGAACTCTTCAAACATACTGAAAAAATAATGATGTATCATCACAGCCCACATGCAGGATTATACCGATTCCTGCAGCATTCTGTGGCTGCACCATTTATCAAGTAATACAGGAAACCTGAATCTTTTCAGCTTAAAAAAGCACACACCTGGCAGCAAAGGAATGAGAACTGAGCCTCCATTCTTTGAAATTCAGAGTGAAACATGCATTTTTCAGCTATTTTATTTAAATGTATATTCATTTTCAATTTCCTCATTCTAACTTCTCAAGACTCTTCCACTTTGCCATAACAACTGGCGTCCAAAAGTATACTTCAACTTTTCCAATGAGTGGTCATCATATATTGCCACGAGCATGCACCACATGGCCTAAGGGGAAGACAGGAAGGTGTGATTTAAACTCCAGTAAAACAAAAACACATTTTGGTATAGCTTTTCTTCCACACCGACTCTTACACATTTAGATTGTTAAATCTGTAGGGATAATAATTTTACCACCTTTACATCTCCTCTAAGAGTTTTAGCACCTTTACGTCTCCTCTAAGGATCATTTCTGCTATAATATTAATCCACTGTACATTATAGCGCTTACTAAACCTTTTATTGCAGCCTTCAGAGTCTTAAAACCTGTAAACACGTTATGCCACATGCATCCTCCAGAGGATTCAGGTGACCAGTGAACCACATCTCACCAAAGAGAGAGCTCAGGTTTCCTGTGGAATCAGCAGGGCGAAGCACCTGTGAGACCTTCAGAGCCACAGGTGGAGAAATTATCTGTCCAAGCCAAGGATAATACACTGACTTGCTAAGGATTTCAACAATTATTTTAGGAATATTAGGGTTTTAGATACCTAGAAGTTCAGAAAGCACAAGTTCAAGTATTTTATGAGGCAAGAAGCTTCCAAAAATTGTGCCTTGCCATGTGCCTGAAAAGGGGAAATGGAAATGCTAAATATATCAGACACAAATAGATGCATACTTATCCTTAGTTACTTCTGGATGCAAGCCAAGTAAGACCTACATCAAACTTCACCAAACACCTTAGCTCACCTCTATCACTACCCTAAAAGTTCACAAGACAGATATTCAAAATAACCTGTTCTCATGCTAACGATGCCAAGTGTCACCTTTCACATTTAATATAGTGACAATTGACAAAACAATAAATCTTAGGAATTATCTATGGTTTATTGGGTGCGATGTCATTTCTCAGCAACTCATATTGGAATTCCTGTATGTCACCAAACGTTTAGACTGGCTGATAGGAAATGTGACAGACACAGAAGTTCCTGAAGAAGAGGAAGAGGAATTTCCTGCACAGGTAGCAGGCAGCAAGCTGAGAGATGTTTTCATTGCACTTCCTGGTACCAGAGCTCCAGTAAAGAGGAATAAAGGCAGCACCTGGTTAAGTTCTCCATGACATTCCACTGCAACAACCAACAGGATTTAGTGGTTTATAGCAACTTCATATTTCTTATATTAGAACTAGGACCTCATTGCAAACTCAGCTTAGTAGATCTGCTTCACTGGTGTCATGAGATTCCTTACAGCCTTGCTGGCACAGCCCTGCTTCATATTGCATTTGACTGGAAGTGACCTCATGAATCTGGCTGCTGGCCATCAAAGGAAAGACAGTCTTGTTCTCCAGCAGGGATTATTTTTGTTCAGTCCTGTCTTGCTGAGCTTTGTCAAGTGTATCTCCAAACAGGATGCATGCCTCTTGAAAGGCATGACTATGATCAGTGCTTTGCCTGGGTTTCAAACAGCCACATAATTCCTCTCTCTGCAACACCAGTGGCCAGGAGGGCAAGGTCCAGAGCTGCATCTAACACCAAGTGTATAGCAAGCTGTACTTCTCTCCTGGAATTACTAGATCCCTTTGCACAGGGACATTTTTCAACTTGGCTAATGAGCTTTGCCTGTGCTTTTGGAACTATAACTGACACTGGCTAGGACAGATACATTAGCTCATGACAATCCTACTTCTTCATTAAACCAAATTATTTTCAAAGAAATTATCTTGTAGTGGACTCCATTTTGAAAGGATTAGCGGGTAGGGAACATTCCTATAAATAAGGATTACAAAGTCCGAAAGTAAGGATCAAAGTCTAAGTTGGTTGAATATGAAAAGGAAGTTGCTTACATCCATGAACTACTTTAGAAATGCAGAAGTTTCTACCAGGCTAAGAAAGGAGATTTGTGGTGGGGTTTTCTGTTGCTTTGTGGTGTTTGGGGTTTTTTTTAATATCTGAAGAGTCCCAGTGCATGGGTAATTTTTTTTTTTTCTTGGCCAAGGTTGCTTCCTTAGCTGAGAAGACTTTTAAGTCCTCCCAAAGAAAGCATCTAAACTCTGAATATATTTCATACTAGTTCACAGAAAACTCCCCAAACTTCTAGCTACTCTCAAAATGTAGAACTTTTAAAATGCTACATAATAGGCTGAAATCCAACATATTGTATTCACTGGAAAAAAAATCCCACTGAAAAAAAATAGTGTAATTTTTGCCATCATAAAAGACACAAAGAAAACTTAAAGCACTTCCCCTTCAACCCTAGATTCAGAGTCCACACAGTATGTCCTTCCTAGGGTTCAACATGGCCCTCCCTCTTTTCTCCCAGTTTTGGCAAATGACATATCATCCAATAAAATTATTTCATTTGCGTATACAGATCACTGGCTGCAGGAAGAAACACAAGTGTCACAGCAAGACAAGTGCCAGGTGGATGGGGAGCAGGGCATGGAGAACTGAGCGCTGCTGATCCTTGCCAGGAGCATTACACACAAAGGGACAGAGAGAGCAAAGGCAGACACAACTACAGGAGATGGGTGGAGAAGGGTGTTATAAACCCCTTCCACACAAAAAAGGGCAGTTCTGAACCTCTCCACTCCAAATTGCCTTCTAAGGGGAAGCATCACAAGCACTGGAATGCCGCTGAAGAGTGATGGCCTGGCTTTAAGTCATAAAGGCTTTACTCCAAAGCACCAATTACAAAAACATGTAAGCAATGCAACAAGAACAACAGCACCATTTGCCTGCTCAGTTATTTATTTCCAAGCTCTACTGCTGTTTGTTCAACTAGAGATAAATGTCTGTGTAGAATGTATTATGTCCCTTTTACCCCCAAATGCCAGTGTGGGAGAGGGAGACACTTGAGAATAATGCAGCAACCAAAGCTCCTGGTTTCTTTGCAAGTTTTCAGTGAGGAAAGCAGACAACTGCTAAAAATTTTAGGTCAACACATACTCACTGTGCTCATGGAAAACATTAATTAAACTATCATCCATTCTAGTCAAAAACAAATAATGAAAGAAAACAGACTCACAAAAGCAAATTGTCACCAATCAATCGGATAGAAGTAACTCAATAAAAACTACAGTTTTCTGCATTTTGTGGCATATAAACTTTCCTCTCCCTATTACCACTGATGATGTAAATGAGTTAGGATGTCACCAGCTCCTAAAGGATCAGAAAACTAAGTACAGATTTTTTTACTTCCAATTCAAAATATGTGTTCTAATGCTGAGGGGGAAAACACAAATTCCTCTTCACTTGTGATATTTTCACCGCATAATACTTTATGTAAACAGAGAAATCCCAAACTATCATAACAAATCCTCCCGTTTGAAAGATTACAAGCGTTTGAAAACCACATTATATGACACTCCATAAAGCTGTTTTTGAATTGTGCAATTACCTATTCAGCAGTTAAATAAAAGTGAAATATTGACTTAAAACAATGTTAATGGTCAAAGAATCATTAAGAAATCCTTCATCATAACTTTCACAGCAGGTGGCCTGTAAAATGATCAAGAATAATGTGCTGGATTCTGTAGCCACCAAGGTCAGTTTCTGCATACAAATCTTGCAAAGGGAGAAAAAAAAGACCTTCAGAAAGTGGGCCATTCATCTGAACCAAGTTCAGAGAATTTCCAGCACTGTGAAAAGATATGTTATGCAAGCACATAGATGTATTCAGTGGGGGTAGACTGAACCAGCTACATGGAGACTACAAAGGAGCCCTCCCATGGCTCATGAATAAGTCGAGGAAATGATCAGAAAAAAATGCAGAGATGTTTAGACAGATGGCCCACTTAAAATGCCTGGGACAGGGCATAAGCAATTTTAATGAAACTTTAGATCTACCATATAAATTGTTTCTTATTTTCCCTGCCCTCCCCCCACCCCGCCAAAAAACAAAA
>VWZP01008386.1:111050-159741 GCA_013396995.1 Dicaeum eximium | reverse complement strand
AGCCTATCTTGTGGAAAAAAAAAAAAACTAGAAAAACTACAAACCACCAAAAAAAAAAGTAAGTAAATCTCACCATTTTGAGCATTATTGGTTTAATAAGTTCATATGCAAAGAAATATCCTTCACAGAACCTTCAAATATCAGATGAATATAAAAGCAGGGGATGGATAGATGAAAAGAATTCTAAACAGAAGTGTACTGCCAAACAAAACACAAATCTAAGCTTTAGTATCTGAGTACTTTCAACACTTTCCAACATAAAAGTTCATCATCACACAGAAAAGATAAAAGCAGCACTTTCACAGGATTATTTTAAGAACCAAAAATTATGTGCAAGGAACCTAAGAATCTGGGAATATTTTACTCAGCAATTTGAAGTATTTTCTATATCTATTCACGCATATTTTCTACATATATTCAGACTGGTCCATCTATACATATCATATGCCTTTTACAGTAAAGTAGGTTTTCCTTCTTCCTGCTTTATATGTGCATACATATACATGTACCCCTTTCACTGTGAATATGAAAATATACCATCATTAGACTAAATTATAGTCCTTCATATGTCATACAAAATAATAACCTCTACTAGCCTGTGTGCCAGCTGATCAGACAAAGGCTGAAAGAATTACTCAATAGTTACATCAAGAAGGTTTTACATGACATTTTCTTACATATCACATTGAGATCAATAACAAATACTCATATTTATAGCCTATCCTCTACTTGAATGGTCACCACAAGAAAAAATGAAATTGCATGGAAGGTAAACTATAAAATAAAAAGCAATGCTTTAAAAGGATGCTATGGAGTGCACTTTCCTTTGATTCAGAACAGCATACATCTGGATGCTCCCTTTTCCTTTAACAGAAGCTTTTCAAGCAATTTGCATTGACATAAGAGCCTGCAATCCAGTGGCCAACAAAAACCTCCAGTGCCTTCAGCAGTGAAACCCAGATGAGAGCTAAAGAAACAGTTAAGCTAGTTCTTATAAATCTAGGGTGAATTTAGCTGCCCAGACATAAGAGTATGGCTCAACGCCTTTCATCTTCATTTAACTGAGAAATAACCTTGCAAAGAACCTGAGCTCACCCTGGCTAACCTGCTTCCACTGTAGAGGTGTCCAAAGGTGCAGGGCTTGGGTCATGCAAAGAGAGACAGCCTAACCCCAATGTTTTACAGCCAGAATCCTCAGCAGCCTGGCAGGGGCAAGGAACTGGTGGCTCCTCTGCCAAAGCTGTCTCCACAGCCTTAACAAGAAATTATCCTCCAAACATGCAGGCAAGCAACAATTCTAAACTTCTTGAAAGACCCTTCATGGCTCTTTTAGCTTTAAATTTACCAGGTAAATGAAGTAGGATCGCTCTTACTGCCTGTCTTGATATAACAAACTCAGGTTTGCAGAGTGAACGTTCAAAGAATCAAAGATCCATGCTATCAGTCTTCCTCAGCCTGTGGGGCTCACATCCACCTCCCATCTCTCCAGAGAAAGAGCCAGGGCCCAGGTAAGCACTAGGGAACTCGCCACCCTACCCTGGTGATGGTAGGAAGGAATGAGAGATTCATGGAGGCTCGGAGAATTCATGGAGACTCAGGTTTGCAGCCTGACGATGTATTCTTTGGGACAAAAAGTTTTGGCTTTTGATCCTAATGCCAGGAAATTTCTGTGCACTTTGCATTAATAAACTGGATGAAACACAGTAACCCTGGGAGCTGCAAGTAGAGCCTAAGACCTCTCCGTTTCAGAAAAGGGTCAGACTGCCCAGTCCTTCAGCAGGCAACACCATACCTTGAAAATTTCAAATAAATAAATGTAAAACATATCTGAAACTGATTTCCTCTCCTATGACATGTTAGGGCCTACTTTGGTATTTGGTTTCTGTTGGAAAAAGCAAACATCACAAGCATTAATGCTGGACAACAGATATTACTATTTGTCTCATTGCAAACATTCGTGAAATAAGAAGCAAGGAACACTCAAATCAAGCGTTCACAAGTACAGAGAAAAGACATTTATTTTTAGTACAATTTACAAGTCTGTGTTTCTGATCTGTTTTTTGAACCATCTTTTATTTACCAAAGGAGGAACCACTTGCAAGCAGGTGTTTTTAATCAGATTAGTCAACAATATTGAGTTGTGCATGCTAACAACTGTTACAGAGAGAAAAATCTAAAAATCTGTTTGTCATCAAAAAAAGTTGGGGCTATTTCTCCTCCAATTAAAGTACTTAATTTCATAACTTTGTTGCTTTCCAACACATTTTTTTTAAGTTTTATTAAGAGATAACTTTGGGCAGTTGGCAAAACTAATACTAATAATTTACTCAGTAAAAGGAAAACAGCAAATGCCTTCTCCTATACAAATTTTCCCTTATTTCCTTAAACAAAGAAAGTTATTGTGCAGATATTTAAGAACAGTCTTGCAATAATTATCTCACTTTCTTTTTATGTGCAAAGAGCTTTAGAACAAACCAATGTGATGCAGTAGGGAGGACTAAAGCTCTACTGTTTACATCATCCAGTAGCAGCTATGTACTTTCATATAACATGGTATTGGGATGTAGCTGCCTGTTGGGCAGTCTGTTTCCTACACCTCCATTCAAAGAAGGGCTGTTCCCAGTAATAATGTGCTTTTTTTCACTTTGTATTAAGTTTAGAATACTACAGGTTTGCTGTCCACATAAAAAATAGGCAGAAGGAAATGCTGACCAACTAATATGAAAATGAGGTGAAGCGATTAAAAATTACATCTAAGTTTGATAAGGAAATAATTCAGTTTTACTTCTACATATAAGACTATTTTCCATACTCTCTTTTTTGAAATATCCAGGCAAACTTCATGCTAGATTTGCTGTACTCATCTCAGTAGTGAAATCTGCCTACTAATCTTGAGCTCAATTGCCACTAATAGCTGTAAACCTGAATCAAAACACATTTAGTGCTTTAATCTGTTATCCCTTCTGTCAGAATTTCAGTTATTCACCCCCTTTTGTAACAGAAGTTCTGGAGAGTATGAAAACTCAGAAGCAACAGGACAATATACAGGGGCTGTGAGAAAATCAGTCTTGTACCTCAGATCAGGAGTAGTTCTCAAAGCAAATTATCCCAACTATCTGCACTTAGATTGCTTTGGATCACGCTGCAGAATAGTCTGGGGATGTGTGAACCAGGTCCCTTTCTCATGAAGAAAGGCAGGAACCAGATACCAGAACTGCACCCAGCACACTCCAGTCACAAATGGGCATTCAGTTCACAAGACTAGACTAAATCTAATCAAAAGCCAGATACATACAGTAAGAGTATGAGCTCCTCATGATAAACAATATGGTATAGTTGTACTGGTACACTCTCTAATGACAGCTAGATTAGTTCTTGAAGAATCCTTTATTCACATTAAAAGATTTTGATCTTAATGGCAATTTCTGCAATTGCATTCCCTCTAAATCCTAAGTTCAGTATTTAGTCTAGATATTCAGGGGGAAAAAAGGGGGGGGGGGAACCAAACAACAACAAAAAAAAACCACTCTGACATTTAAATTCAAGCTCAAACCCTTTTATTCAGTTGCCTCAGTAAAAGTTATGTTAATAAGTGTTTAATACCTACCAGCTCCTGCCACCTGAAAGCAAAGAAAATGCTGTAAAGTGCAGCATATTTGAAAATTCGTTCTGCCATTTTGGAGGAAATTTTCTTAGAATCAAATTTTAAAACTCCATTTTGAAAAATCATGGCCTGAGCTGCCTCTATCTTGTTAGATAATATCTTCTTGAACAGATTGCCATTTCCCCAACTATCACTGATTTACAAACTTAATCCAAAAAAACCTATTAACCTATCTCTTTTGTATTCAGAGATACATATCTGACCCACAAGCACTAACAACAAACTGAAATGCAGTGTTTCCTTAAAGAAAAAAGTTTTTAAGACCCAATACACTTCTCAGTACCTGCTGAACTTAGGAAAGGAGGCACACTATCAGGAGTGAGAGACAGCTACGACAGCTCAGGGAAAAGGAAAGGCATCAGAATAAACCATCGCTGAGGAAATTTGGCAAGAGCACAGAGAGCAAGAACACTGGCCTTCTTTAAGGCCCACAGGGAACACAATGTGCAAACTAAGGAAAAATCTTAAATTATCCTAGCTAACCAAAATAAAACCCCCAACCTGTCTTAGGCCAAACTGAAAACACCTTTTTACAGAACATCACCTCCAAAAATATTTTTGAGGTTTTTTGTTAAGAGCTGTGTATTAAATGCTGTCTTTCCTGTGGTTTACAGTTTCATTTAGGTCTCTCACCCTTTTGATCTGTCAGTCCCCTTGGAACTAACCAGACTGTAATGCCAGAAGCATGGAACTTCTGCCACACATGGTAGGACTCATGATTTGACCTCGTCTCTCTAAAGCCTGTCAGATATGCAATATCCCAGAAGTCATTGTTTAAAATAGAATAGTGTGTACCTGGGAAAACACAATGCTTGCACCAGATTTCAGTAGAGTTCCAGAGCATTTTAAGATCTCAGCCATCACACAGAGCTTATTATCTCCCACAAACTTGTTGCAGCAGAACCAAGAGCCCATCCAAGAGCTTAACCATCACATGCCAATGAAATTGGTTTTGGAATACAGCTGTATTGATCACATTTTTCTGTTGTGCTTTCTCCTCTGTAAGAGACTGAATTCAGGCAGTACATAGAATGCACAATCAGAACAGCCCACAGCCCTGCAAAAGGGTGACCAGATTTTCCTTGCTAGCCATCCTACATGCCATAGTGTAAGAAACAGAAGCTGGCCAAGAGCTGTGATTAATTTGGAACACTGTTTTTCTAGACAGTGCCTGGCTTTTCAAACTATGTGCACAAGAACTAGTGCTGGGTGACAACAGAGATATCAATTATGTCAAACCACAGGTAAATGTGATTACAGCGTTTGGCTAGAAGTACTCAAGCCAATTCCAACAGGCAATGTGACAGCTACTTACTCCCCACCACATGTAAGAAATGTGGCATATTTCATGGACTCTAAAGCTTTGTTCTCTATTTCTTCTGCACTAGACTCCTGTGAAAGAGATTAATGCCACTAATTCTGTTCAGTTAAAGAAAAAAAAATAGCAGATGAGGAAACCCCCCAAAAGTTCATTAAAATTATATTAGATAACATAAAACACACATATCTCCAACCAGCACTCATACCTCATGTCTAGACAATTATAGCACATAGCAGAGCTCAGTGACTCTCATTACCTTCCATACATCACCCTGTACACTTCCAGCTCACATCCGGCACTCACACCACTGAGCTTTCACCACCTAATATTAACCATCTTTTCCCTTCTTAACTAATGGAAAGAGAAAGGTGCCTCTCACAACCAGTTAGACCTGAAATTGGCTGAACTATCTTTAGGTAATGCTCAGCTGTATTTTTCACATTACCTAGGCACTACAACTCTCAGCTATAGAAACACAGGCACCTAATAATTTAAGAGTGATACATATTCAAAAGATGATAAATGTCTATTGCCCTCTGTGTATTTTCATCCTTTTAATAAGGCATCTGCCATTGTTCATATCATGGTCTCACAATTAAAGAGAAGACAGTAAGAAAAAAAATGTGCATAGACTTCCAGCCTTGCTGAAGTTATATACATCAGACCTGAATGAAGGAATTGAAGAATTATTAAACTAGGGTTGAATGTGAAGGACAAAAAATTTGTAACAACTAGTGCCTCATTCTCAGTACTAATACAAAAACTTTTGCCCTCTAAGCTTTCTGCTGACTAAGGTCAGAATTAGAGAAGCCAGGCTGTGTAGGTGGGATGAACCTTATTGATGATGGTTATTTTAGCATAATCATTATCAATATAGGATGGGGACATAAAAATGGCTGTACTGACTGGCCTAAATATCCATCTAGTCCAATATTCAGTGATAAACAGTAGGAAGTTAAATAAGGTCTAAGAAGAGTATAAGAATGTAGTTACCCTTCTACAATGTACTTAACTGTAAGTTCTATCTCCTTCCTTTTCCTTTTTGCCCAGACAATTAGCACTAATCAGTGCAGTTCAGTAATTCACAAAGCAAAGAATAAATGCCCTAAATATATAAATAACAATGTATTAAAATGTACTATATAAGTACATTTTAAAATGCTATGGAAAAAGCAATTTTGTTTAAACATTACCTCGTACACATCCAATTATTATTTAATTACTATAATTACACATAGATGATACTGTAACTTTCTTTAACCCAATACACATATGTTTTTCTGTGAATGTTTCTATTCTATAAACAAATTGTATGTGATCAAAAGGATCCTAAAAAGAACATTAGGATTTCTCTGACCCAAAAAAAACAGACTCATTTTGTACAGAAATGCTAAAGCGTGAAGCAAAACTGTTGTAACATGAGGAAGATCCAAAATATTTTTGAAATACACTTTCAGCTGTAGTGTATGGCAGCTGAAATAGGATACCTAAAGAAGATGTTCAGAACTGGTTCTCACAACTTTGCCTTCAGTCTCAGTCCTTCCTGTGCACTCACCTGCTGAGGGAATCCATACACAACATCCATGTTCTCCCTCAGCCCAAAGTTTCCTTGTTTATACCCAACACAGCCCCTCTGGACCTTCCTAGGTGAGACAAACTAGCCTTGTGTGCTGATTTTGGTAGGGTACAGGTAATTTTCTTCATAGTTGGTGGCTGGGGTTAAATCACAAAAGTCCTTATCTCTGAAGAATTATACTTTACCCTTTACAGGCCTTGAACACAACAATTTCTCATTGCAATCCCACTTGTTTAAACTGTGAAACAGGAAAATGCTATCAGCTTTCACTACCCCTTGCTTCTGGGAAGACACATATGAATGAGAAAGCAGAGGAAGCTGAAGAGAAGTGGGCTGTGGAAAGGCAGCCTGTAGTAGAGGCAGGCATGCAATGTCCGACATCAAAGAATAGAAAAAAGAACCGACAGCGAATAGAAGAATAAGGTAGATTTATTATTAGTAAGCATCTTAAAATTATTGTGATTTGAGGATACAAGTAACAAGAGAAAAGGCTTTGCTGCAGGGGAGGAACCAGGGCAGGCAACAAAAGAATTTAAAGAAAAGCGCTCTCACTAGCTCAAGGGAACAAAGAGGGTAAAGTTGTCTATGGACATTAACAGCTAGGTGCAGCCAGATGAGGACCTGCTTTAAATTGCAGTGTCTGGTAGAAAAATGGGCAGCAGAGCTTAGAGAAAATCATTACTGTGTCACCAAGGTATGTCACCATCTCTGCCACCATCATGCCAGAGAGAGAAGATTCAGAAACACATTTCAGAACACACAGGGGTAAAAAGACAAAAGCTTAAAGCCTAGGAACCCAGATTTTTCAGAAGGATTTTTTTAAAAACTGAAAATCATACGCAAATAATTTATTTGTATCATCTCACTACTAACTGCAGAAAGACTAATTTTAAGCAGCACAGAGAGACAGGATAAAGACCTGTCATCTCCTTTCTAAGTCCATGGGTAAACATCCCTGGTTTCAAAAGAACGAGGTCCTGTGCTGTTCTTTCCTGCCCAGTCTTTCTCACACTACAGGCTTTGAAGATATATGTTAAAGGGAAGCTACAGCCAAAACAAACTCCAAGCCACATCTAATTACACAGAAAAGAATGGTCTGTGAAAGATATTAAAGAATCATCCATAATCATAAAAGAAAAAGTCATCTGAGCAGTCTCAACACAGATCCAGGGGAAAATATCTGGGTCTTTGAATACTTATGAAGAAATAACAGAAATCGGTATTAAGCATTTTTTACTTAAGGCATCATCTATCCCAAGTATCCCATTGAAAATACAATGGCATATCCATGTAGCTTTCCTTTTAAGATTCACAATACTTCCCAGTTACAAAACCAAAAATATACAGTACCTAAGGTGGAACAAAGAAGGCTACCTCTACTGCAGGTAGTAGATGACTGATTTTGAGTTTGCAAATACCAGGGATGAGATTCAACTCCAAGATAGCACATAGCAAACTATTAGCAATGTTACCCCTCAAATAATTCTCCCATTAGAGTTATACAAAGCCACATTGTCACAAACCAGCGAATAGGCCTGTGGTCTTACATAGAAAGAAATGAAAAATATTCCTTTCTTTTATCATTCTTTAGTAATGCACATACCAGGAATATCTTAAAACAAAAGTGAAGAAAGATCTCCAAGAATTCTGAGACAAAGGTAGGGCTTATTTTTCTCATGAAAATGTCTCCTCATATTTTTATTTAAGCACAACACACTAAAATTATACAGAAGAGACACACCTTTCTGAAAGATGAAAAGAAAGAAGTCTTAGCTCAATCTTGTATGTTTACACTTTTAGTCTTACCCTTAAACAAGGCTGAACTGAGCATAACCGCACTGAAGGTTCAGCTTCTACACTGGCATATCAAATTTCAAGTCAACAGCTCTCTTATTTAAAATATGTTAGATAAAAAGGTAATATGCTCTCTGTAAAGAGTTCCCTGGAGGTTAGAAGAACCAATAAATTAACTGTTACCATATGCTTGGCTCCTTTTGGCAAAATTCAGTAACAAAACACTGCCAAACCTCTTTAGGCAAGCAATAACATTTGGTAGCTTATAGCACAACTTGGGAAAATAGAAAACTGGACAGAAAGCTTGGAAAATAATAGGAGAAACCTCATTTCTATCCTTCTATAGTTAGCTACATGCTGTTAGAAGAAAAATTCTAACAAAGTCAACTTTATGGGTCTGATCTATAGTTGTCTTCTCAAGGAACTCACACTCTGACTAGTACAGTAATCAAATATTCCACATTTGTTTTTTTTAAACAACAATAGATATGTATGACCTATTTTGAAAACAGGAAGGTTTGTAAAATTAGTATTCTGAAGTGTTAAAATGCATGTTATCAGTGCTTTCATTATGGGTTCATTTCATTATAAATGAGAAAGTCAGGGCTTATTTGCAATGCAATATTTTTGGATTTTATTTATCCTAAAATTAAACACTTCCCACCTCTTCCCCCCATATTTTTTATACCTATGTAACTGAGACTAGATCACAACAGATAAAAAACCTTTAACACTACACCTCTAATTATAGTTGTGGACTAGGTGTTTCCAGGATATCTATTACAGCCATTTTTTTAATACCAACAAAAAAAAAGTAAGGGCAAACCTGGCTGGTCCTATTCCTTTACCAAGAGAGGCAGGTAAACTGATGCTCTGTAGCATCAGTTATAGGAAATCAATGATTTTTGCAGACATGAAAATGTCCGTTTAATTTTATTTTTGTAATAATCTGTGATAACACAAATTCATTATTATTCTTATTTCCAATAAAATGGTTATAGTCTGTTCTTTGTGCCATGATGGTTGGCACGTAGAGGAAAAAGAGATACTTGAAAATCCCGTATTTCTTTAATCAACTGCACCATCCCAATAAATTCTAATTTTGATGTATAAAAAAATACTTGTTATTCAGCTTACAGTTCCACACACATCTGCCAAGCAGTGTGAAGTAGTTTGACACGTATAGGCCAGACATTTCACTTCTAAAAGTCATGTTATTGCATGCTTAATCCTATATTTGCATTAATTTGATACAAGCACTTACAGGTAAAAATAATCCCAAAGTATAGTATAAAGATTATAATAATAAGCCTCTCAAAGGTTTTACCAGAGGAAAAATATTTTTTTACCATTCTATAGATGTTTGCCTCATTCAGCCATTTAGGATTTTATTAATAGTCTTCTCATTACTGTATTCATTTTCTGATTTCTTATTTTTTATTTTAAGTAAGACAATTTCTGTGAAGACTTGACACTGAAATCAGAGACTTCATTACCCTGCAAAATATATCCACATTTTAAAGTATTTAAGAGGGTTAAACAAAATGCAAACATTCAATGCAACATTAAGCATGTGAAATAAAAACTTGATTGCCTAAAGCAAGCATGCTATGCTGTTACCCTGGTGACAGGTTAAAAAAGGATTGTGAGCTGAATGGCTGTATGATATGAAATTAAAATGTTTCACATTGAACAATCCAAAATGAATTGGGAAAGGTTAGAGCAGAGGAGAGAGAAATCAATTCTCCAATGGCAATGGTGAATGGAAGTGAAGTCTGAATAGGATTTGCCAGTGGGGTGCAACAGCTGCCAAATATCCTGCAGCCAAAGAATTACAATAATACTGATGAAGTGTGCAAGAGCTTTTGGAATCATTGCAGGGAACAGAGAAATATTCCTACAATAATGAGGCCATTCTGTGTCCCATCCCACTTTTGCAGTTGAATCAAAGGGAAAAGAAATGGTTGAAAATTGTAATACTCGACAACAAAGGTATAAATGAATTACCTATCCCTTCAATCAGTATCTTGTATTTAACTACAGTCTCTGTGAACATGAATGAAGTAAGCATTCTAAAGAATGGACAAATCAAGACACATACATGTAAAAGTATGCAGACAATATTGAATGAGAGACTTGCTTCCCATATATTTTGTTGACAACATTTCTACAGCAACAGCATCCAGAATAAGCTGTACACTACACAAACAAACAGCAGGACACAACCAGTGCCTCAAGGAACTACACAAGGTCAGGTGCTGATGGTCATGCTTATCTTTAATAATCCTAGAAAAGAAATATCAGCAAAACTTCTCATGTGAATGCAATTACAGATTTATTTACTAAGCTTAGAGACCCCAGAAGTCAAGAAAAATGTTGCCCTTCCATATAATTATACTACACAACTTCATTTCTGCCCTTGGAAACTCCAAGTAAAATACAAAGAAGAAGACAAAAACATATCCTAAAATACCTGTAAAATGACCAGGGAGCACATGGCAATTAGCACACACCTTGTCAGTTTTATGGTTTCACGCATACACATTTTACACACAGACAAATATTAAAGAACAGGTTTAGGAGGTGTAAACCTGCATGAGAGGAAATAATCGTTGGGCTTATAGAGGGGATCAAAGTAAATTAAATAGAGAGAGGTCTTGTAAAGAGAGGATCTTGCAGAAGAGGTCATAAGCAAAGCACAGATGAGAAAAAGGCCAGATTAACAACTAAAAAAGGGACAGGAATTTGGCAGCACAATAGAAAACATTCACATGTCTATATTATGCAAATTCAAGTTTCAGCATTAAGTGAACAGTAGCTACAGAAGCTATAAAGCTCTTACAGCAGATGCTGTTTTCCCAGAAGACATGGTGAAAATAAAAAATAAACAGAGACTTAGCCAGGTCCATTTACTTTAGTGAAAGCCTTTCCCACCAGCAATCACCTCAGCAAGATGTGGGGATCTTCCCAGGAGATGTTCACTGAGATTCAAACTTTAAGTAATTATTATCTTCATAATGATTTCGTAATGGTTAGCAACTCTAAAGATTGAGTAAGTGAGGATTCCTGAGTGCTCAGAATACATTTTTCCCTACAAATGACAGGGATGACAAGCCATCAAAATTTCCCACGACAGACTGCTCTGTTTCTGGAATAGATATTTAGGAATCATATGGAACAGTGGCTGTGCTTTCAAACAGCTGTAGAAATACCTTTACCTTGTATTACCTATCGATCTGATTGCATTAATTTAATCAAATCAAAGGAAAAAATACCATACATACACTCTGGAGAGTCCTAAATGCTACCTTAATGTCCCATTCCAACTTTTATATTTTCCACAGAAGTTCATTCCCAACTGGCAAAAAATGCATGTCTCATATATTTGCAGCTATTTGTTTGTTTCTAGCACATACAATCCTCTTTCTGTAATATGCAACTGAACAACTGAGAAAGGTAAATAATACCAGATTTTAAAGACATCTAGAATACTATATAGGGCATCTGGTTTTGTAGTTATTAAGCAAGATTACACAAAAAAAAAACCAGTAATGACTTATGAGAGGTCAAAAGAACAACATTAGATAACAGCTAGAGAGACAAGAGAGTTACCACAACCAGAAAAGCTTATAAACAAGGATTTCACATGAAAAAGAGAACAGGATCTTAGTACCTTGCGAGTCTGTAGCAAAAGACCACACAGTGAATAATGGTGTGAAGCTGCAGTAGTTACACAAACACACCCAAGACTTTCACAGGCCTAACACTAAATCATGGGAAGAATGCTCAACTTGTTGAGTAGGGGACCAGAACAGTGAGGATAAGACAGTGTTGATTTCATGAGCTCAGGATGACTGCATAAGTCCAAAGTGGGGGAATGAAAAAATAAAAAATAAAGGCCCAAGGAGGCTGGACTTGATCAACCATACCAATGAAAACAAAGCAGTTTATCTCTATATAGAGGGTGTCTGTAGGACAGAGCGAAGTGTACATGTTTAGCTGCTCTTGCAATAACTGCTCATGTTTATACTGCAGTTCTAGGGAAGAAATAAAAATTAAATTCACATAGTACAATTTATATAGTTCAGCAGTGCCTGTGTTGAACGTAAGAACTCTTTCCCTTTTCAAGAGGCTGGTTCAGATGACTCCAGTGAATTTTCCTGACAACATCTTCCTTTTTTTTTAAATTAATGTAACATAACCTTATTTTGTGCTGCTCCAGCAGTGCAGGAGAGCCAGAAAGCTCTCCTATTGGGCAGCTGACCATCCTTCCATATGGGGAAGCCCTAGGCTGGCAAAGAGCTGGCTCTGTCCCAGACTCCAGCAGGGTAATAGGTGTAGTCCCTGTGAGAGCAAGGATGCCTGAGAGGTGTGGGGCTCTACTGCTCTCTGAGCAGTTCCCTCGCAGCCCTAAAATCAAGCAATGGGAAAGGCAAACATTAATATAGCTGTACTGAATCAACCCAGACAGGAACCTAGAATAATTCATTAAACATAAAGCTAAATAAATTAATTTCTGTTCTTGCAGTTCACAAGTCATTTTATGTTCAGTGCACTGGACCCCTGGATTTCAGAATATTAAAACAAAAATTTAGCCCAGCTATTTCAGAACTTGACAAAAACTTGTTTGTATTTTAACTTTTCACTATACACTTTCCTTCCTGGGAAAACATTATTTTATGCTTAGAAAGCATAATCCATTTTAGGTCTCAAAATACTTCATACATGTTGATAAACAGATATTTACGAAACCTCAATAGTGCAGCAAAGTATTAAGACCACTTTGTCTTTTTGTAAACTGAGGCCAAGTTCAACTGACTTCTCTAAGGTCCCACAAGAACAGTTTAACTCAAGACTCCCAATCCAGTCTTTTATATTAAACACACAAGCAAGAAAAACCTTTAGTGTTTTTTTTTCCTTGCTAGCAATTTAAAACATTTTCCAATGTGTTACCATCTTTTTGTGTGTAGTATCAGGTAATATGGGCATGCAGCCTCACTGGTTTTTTTCCAAGTCATAAATGATGAAAGAGTAAAACCCATAGAAAAATTAGGAAAATACACTTAGCAGCCAACACAAGCAACACATAGGAAGTGCTGTAGGCAATTGGGTTTAGAAGTATAAACATCACATTAGTAGACCCATGAGATAGCATGATGTAGCCACACCTGGAGAGACACTCTCCTATTCCCCTCCCAACCCACTAATGAAAACAAGTTTGAAGCCAAAATGTGAAGATTCAACTGTACAACATCATTTCTGGTCTCAAAGGCTAACTACATCAAACAGACATAAAATAAGCTGGATTCACTTCAGCCAAAATATGTTTCCACTTGAAACAAGATCAAGTTCTGTCTAGAAGACCTTGGGGTTTTACTAGATGCTGTAAATCTGTTCAGCAGCTGTGGGTGGCACCAGTTTCACAATGAAGTGGACTATGGAGTAAGTAGGAAAAGTCCTAGGTAAAATAACTAAAAGCTGAACAATGAAACAATCATTAACCATCCATGACTCTTTCCTGTAGGAAATACGTGCCCCTATTATCTGGATATCACAGTGAAATATTCACATTAGTATGTGGCTCACAAAATACCAAACACTTTCATTAGCAAATCATCTTTCAAAAATACTTTAAAAAACACCCCAACCAGAAAGAATCCCAAAAACCCAAACCATTCCATATTCAATTTTTTCCAAGAAAATAGGTTAAATAAAAAACAGTTAAATAAAACGAAAAAACACACACACAAAATGCTCTAAATACTTGATTGCATCACAAAAGTAAATGCCTATATTCCTGTAACTCTGAGCATGCATGGATCTCCAACAACTGTTCTAGCTAAAGGCTGGCAAGTAAGTTCTAGGAGACTGTTGATGGGGCCAAAGGCACTATATAACAACACAGATAGTGGAAAATCACCTGTGGGCGCCCCACCCAAATCATAACACCATTTATTCGGACACAGGAAAGGCAGACCAGCCTTGGGCTTGCAGCCTGCATCAACCTCAACACCAGACAACCTATTGCAATGAAGTCTGCCACGACAGAGGTCAGCTTGGCTGAAACTAGCTGAAGGGAGTTGGGTGCCAAAGGTGGAAACAGCTTGCTGGTCATCTGAACACGTTCCAGCAAGAACCTTAAAGCTGATTATTCAGTCACTGAATTGCAAAATACATATTTTCCAGTCACACCCCAGAAAATATCATCAGTTATAGAGAAATCCCCCTCATGAGGCTGCTACTAGTTTGACCACATAGAGCTAAGGCCTGCCTCTGAATCCCTTTTATGAGCTCACATCTTCCTCCTTGCTACACATTCCCACTCTTGTAGCTCTTCCAGAACAATTTCACTTGTCATAAGTAACCTGCTTCTGACAGAATCATCTGAAGTAAACTATTATTAAATAGTTTCTACGCTAACATAGGCCATTTTTGCAGAACCAGAGTGGAATGCAACTAGACACAAAATCACACCTGCATACCTGGGGAGGAGAAGGAAAGACAGAGAGCAAGGGAGGAGCAGCCTGCAACAAATTCCTTAATCTGGCTCAGCTGCATTTCATCTGATTACAGTCCTGGTAACCCTGACAGTGAAAGCTGCAGCATCTGTGAAGAGCTCCAAGCATGGTACTTTCCGTCTATCTGACCAGAATAACAATCCTGATCGTGGGCTGAATAAATCACAGGCAAAAAAGGGAACACAAAATACCCCCACAGTTGTGAAAAGAATGCATATTATAAATATAGCTCCCAAAAGGGAAAAGAAAACAAATTAAAAGCAAAGATAAGCATATAACTCAAGTTTAGCAGAAAACTGTCTGTTTGACAGCTGTGACAAGTTTAGAAGAAATAATGTATGATTTCAAAATACTACTCTTCAGTAGTTTTTCGCACAATAATTGCTCAATTGCTTTCAGAGGAGATGAAAAAAAATGCTGTTAACAAAAATAGTGCCAGAGAGCTGAAATTCTCTAGGTGATGAGCAACACATCAATGTACTTGTCCAAACCATTAGGATCGACTTAGGAGCACGCAAATCTGTCTAGTCTGCTCACATCGTCCAACATGGATTTAAAACTCACACAGACTCCAAATGCCCAATTCTGCCATAGTGAAGATTGCAACTGGCCATTTGGGTTTGTTGTAGCACAGGTTCCTTTTCTGAACTTTTGGTTTATGAGTATTTTTCAAACAGAGTGCAGTCTTATGAATAAAGATGTGCATTTTCTCTGGTCACAACCCTGCTCATTAAGAAATTCCCACGATATGGAACACCTTCAAAAACAAGTCAGATGCAGTTTGGGTAAGTTAAGGACATGGTGAGGAATCCTTGATGGGACTATAGTAACTCATATGCTCCACAGTGCTCAGTCCCCTCTAGAGGGAGTCCACAAACTGCTCTAAGGAATGGAGAACACTGTCCAAGACACTGCACAATCCTTTGACCTCATTCTGCCTCTGCTTCTTTCGTTTTTCCTTAGAACAAGCTGTATGATTCTGGGGAAAGGGTATAATTATCAGGTTTAGTTTCTCCAGAAGTTACCCACCAGTAAGAATTTTTGCATTAGCTCGTCCTTACTTGGCCTCAAACAGGCAGCTTTGCAAGTAGATCTAACAGTATGTATGTATCGAAACCATGACACATTCTCTAAGACCCACACAGCCACCACTTGGAGAAAATTCTAAGGCTTGACATCTGAAGGATTCATAAGTACACCCCATCATGGCAAGAGAAAGTGATCTTCCCTGTGCTGAAAAGATTTCTTAGCTTCACCATTTAAAATCTGAAAATTCTTACCTTATTCTAGTTTTACAGATATGTGTTTTTTTCATGCAACCAGACTCTGCTGCCTTCTCTGCCTGGGGTGGAAGATTACCTGTGACTGAGTTTGGCTAGCACTCCAAAAATGAGCTTTTCTTCAAAGCAGGAGTGTATTTGGTTCCTTAACACAGCAGAGAAAGATATGGATCACCATGTCTGATTGCTCAATGCCATACTTATTTACATATCTGTTATCTCAGTTAAAATAGTCATTTGTGTCTTTTCTATTAAGGTACACAGACACCTAGTACTAAAAAAAGTACTTGCAAAAGAAACAAAACATTAAAAGGCTGTTCAAAAATTGGATTCCTTTCTTTTCTTTTTAGCTAGTTAGAGCATTTTACAGGGAAGAGAAAAAAAAATCACAAATCAGAGCAAAGAATGCAATAGCAGTTTGATCATCACTGCTGAAATTAACAATTCCTATCCTTACTCTAAATACAAAGTAATCCATTGCTTCTCTGTAGGAGTACCAGACTCTTAACTTCCTATGATGGCCAGTAAAAACTACAATCAAGGCTCCTCCTCATTTTCCCTTGATGATGAAAAGTCATCTTCTTTTAGGTAAGAATGGCAAGAATGGCCTTTGAGTCTGTTCTTCTCCTTATGCCATTCACTATGGAGGATATAACTTGTGGAAGGAAATAAAAAGGTGCTTTACTTTCCCCTATAGATGCATAAGGCAAGAAATGACCGAGCCCTGCATATGCTATACATTACAAAGCTGTTATGCTTGCCCTAAGTGTCTTTCTTTTTCTTTAATACCATATGGTACTAATTATCTTTGTGGGTACAAATAAAAATAAAGACTTCTTGAAACCACATTTGATTTATTCCTGACCACTGAAAAATCAGTAATAGAATACACTGTCAAACCACTGGCATGGAATGTGAATAATGTCTATCCTGCACTATGACTTCCCTCACATACAAATATATATGCAGCTACATGACAAACCATGAGGCAAGGAGAGTTATGCTGAAGTCAGGATTCCCTGTATGCAACCACTGCTAACACCAACTACACAAACAAGCGTCACAGATTCGCTTAATTCTAACAGAAGGTCTCGAGGTAGTGATGGGCCAGAGGACAAGAAAAGCTAGACATATGTCCTAGATTGTAAGTCAAACTAAGACAAATCCTAGAGGAAAAAAGCATATACTGTTCAAAAAAGCCAAAGAAGTGAATTAGCATTTTGACATGGGCTACTGCAATGGCTGAACAATTAACAGAACTGCCTAGGTTACTAGCAGCTACAATTCGAAAAAATGGGGGAGTAGGGGAATAAAAGCACCAAAAAAACCATACTTAAAGCAAGATGTTGACTCTTCCATCAATTACCTTCCACCTTTACAGTCTGAAAGTGTTTTCAGAATTAAGACTCTAAACTATTAAGGTTCTTCATCAAGGTAGCAAATTACTCACAAATCTACAATATTTTAAAGCTCTGTAGCTGAATATTCATATCATGCCAAAGTGCTTAGATTGCTTCAAATGGGCACATGGGAAATTTGTGATGCTCAATTTGTGGTTAGTTACTAATGCAGCAACATTTTGCATTAATGAAACTCCTGATGTGCATTAATTACTGTACTGGCTTGTAACACATTTTTGTGCCTATTAGTTTGCTAATACTTAGAATAAAAATAATCACATATGACTTGTGCGAGTAGGGAAATGTAAGCCACAGCTCATTTGAATTTAGAAAAAACAGACTATATTAAGAAACCATGCAGTTTCTCACCAGTTATTCTTGTGCATGAGAAGATGACATTAACTAAATGCATCAGTACATCTGAATTCCTAGAAATTAACTTACCTAGGAGTCCCTAGAAATCGCTGTGATCTCAGTTGTTCAGCCACATGCAAAGATGCTGCTGTTGCCAGTAGCTGTCTTCTTTCAAGATCTGTCAACTTGTGTCCTAGTTTTCAGAAAAAAGTTTAAAAAAAATTAGAAACCACAGACCAACAGAGACACAAAAAGTAACAACTACCAGTACAGACACTGCTCAGTCCTTACACATGAAAGCTACATTTTTTTCCCCTCTAAATTAAGATGAGGCGTAGCATAGCAGACGCTCTGAGTTTCAGAGTTTAAATTGCATGTTTTCATACAAATCAGCCCAACTGCTAACACTGGTATCTCTGTTAAAAACAATTTGACAACTGAAAGAAAAGAAACTGAATGATGCTGCAGCATCTTGTTTTCATTACTGAAATGTCACTGGTTGACATATTGTGCCTCATGCTGGTAAGGAATCCATCTGTACATTAGAACTTACTTCAAATATAGAACACTCTCAGTACTTTATCTGAGGCAAAGGCTACAGATCTTTCAAACAAATGGGAAACTGCAACAGTATAAACCCAAAAAATACATGGGGATAGCGCTACTCGTCAGCCCTGGGTCATTTAGTGCTATTTGTGTAATCATTAGTTCACAGCTAATGGAGTCAAAGTCATGACACTGCAGAAGCAGAAAGTGGCTCAAAGGAGTCTATAATCTGAAGGCAGGCAACCTAACAAATATTTGGCAAAAAGATACAACTAGGGGTGACAGGAAGCAGGTTTTCTCCCAGTCTGGTCTTGTTCCAGAAAGTGAAGGTTAAATAGAGACTCAATTGTCCATTCAACAGGCTGGAAGAGCACAGTGGCAGAACTCTGCCCTCTCCATCTTTAGGTCAGAAATCACACAACACAGATTTGGTATGAAAAGATGGCAAATAGGTGGCCAAGAATGATGCAAGATTCAGAGAAGGGCCACCAAGATAAGTAGAGAAATGGAGCACCTCTCCCCTATGACTAAGAGAACAGGGATTGTTCAGCCTGGAAAAGAGAAGGCTTCAGGGTGACCTAACTGCAGCTGTCCAGTACCTGAAAGGTGCCTGCCAGGAAGATGGAGGGAGAATATTTACAAGAACAGGTAGTTAAAGGACAAGGGGCAATAATTCAAACTAAAAGAGTTTATATTAGACACTAGGAAGAAATCCTTTACTACCAGAGTGGTAAGGCACTGGAACAGGTTGTCTGGGCATGAATGCCCCATCCCTGGAAGTCTTAAAGCCAAGATGGATAGAGCTTTGAGCAATANCCTGGAAAAGAGAAGGCTTCAGGGTGACCTAACTGCAGCTGTCCAGTACCTGAAAGGTGCCTGCCAGGAAGATGGAGGGAGAATATTTACAAGAACAGGTAGTTAAAGGACAAGGGGCAATAATTCAAACTAAAAGAGTTTATATTAGACACTAGGAAGAAATCCTTTACTACCAGAGTGGTAAGGCACTGGAACAGGTTGTCTGGGCATGAATGCCCCATCCCTGGAAGTCTTAAAGCCAAGATGGATAGAGCTTTGAGCAATATGGTCAAGTGAAAGGTATCCCTGCCCATGGCAGGGGGGTTGGAACCAGGTGATTTTTAAGGTCCCTTGAAACCCAAGCCACTCTATGATTCTGTGAGAGAACAAAAAGACAAAAGTACTCCATCTACAAGGCAGGAAGTTAAAATTTATATAAAACAAGACAAGAACTGCAAAGCTGAATTGTCATGAAGAAAAGAGGCAAACTTTATCCTTGAGAAAGAGATTTTGCCCAAGTCAAAGCAAGAGTGTTTCACAAGGAAGAGAGGAGGATTACACAAAGTTAACAAAACAAAGTTGAGAACTGAAAGACTGCTGAACTCAGTTACAACACAGCTCTCAAAAAGCGCTTTACATGTACATATCACAGCAAATGCCATCATCCAGAAAAGGTACAAATTTCACAGGAAGGGATGGGGGAAGAGCTTCAGAAGGCTCTGTCTCCCAGAGGAACGCTGCCCAGGGGGACACATTTGTTTCCAGTCCTGCAGCAGACAAACACTTACACAGATCCCCTCTATACCTTCACCCTCCCATCGCCTCAGTGCTATGTAATGTAAATTCACATTCCCCAGTACTGGTTACTAGCCAGTGACAATTTCTATCAGCAGAATAAAATAAGACTAATGAGATCCTGAAGAAAATACAAGAAGAAGGGAGACTGCTGTAAAAGACTGGAGCAGACTCTAGAGCAACAAAGCCACAATTTCAAAACAGGATGTCTTCTGCACAGAACTCATCATTCCACTGGGCATATTAAACAGGGTTAGGTAAAGAGGCTAGTTAAGAGTCTACTTCAGATGCAATCATGCCACAGTGATGGGAATACATTCATTAAAGTCCAGCTAATAGTACAAAGAATTTGTCACAGGCCAAAAATGTAAATTTAAAAGTAACAAAACTCAGAAAATCTGCATCAATCTCTTTTTAATTTAGTCCACATTAGCATATTCTGGCTGAATATTACTCCAAGTTCCTTTGCTCAGTGTTTATTTATCTGCCTTGAAATGGAAACCGTCTTCACTTCAACAAACACATGCAGAAATAGAGATGCTGAAAGGTTGAGAACCTGGCTTCAGAAACAAACTTGATCTTTCCTTTGACAGTTTTTAGAAAAACTGATTGCAAGGCAAAATTCAAAAAGCACTGAACTTTTTTACTATTTGTACATATACACACACATATGTGTATATATATAAGCCTTATGTAATTATACATTGCAATAACATCAGTTATCTAGATCTGAAATGTGCCAATTTTCCCATTGCTTACACACAGTTAAACTCTGAGATCACTTTTTCAAAACACTGAATCTCAAACTGATTATCTGTTTCCATGCCTCAGCTAAAGGCACATCAGGAATCTGTCCCAAAGCCTTAGCCTTTCAGTCCTCCTGCCCAACACTCATGACAAGACCGTGTGACCAGAACTGCATGTACCCACCTGCTCCAACACACACTGTTAGAACCAACTTAAATAAAGGAACAAGGTAAAATTAGAAAGATTGCATTTCAAAGGTTTTATTGTATAACCTCTGTCTTAGATAAAGTAACTGCTTTTGAGCTTGCTCTGCCACAAAAACTATTTTCTTCCTGTATCTTCAATAAAAATCAAACTCTGAACAACAAACTAAGGCCAGTAAGTTGAAACAGGTTAAGAACTGATCAGGAGTCACCCTTGCTTCATTACTGCCAACATGAAAACACTATTTATCCATTTGTCACTATTTACACCAGTTGTGTCACAAATGTGGCAAGCAGAAAACCAGTTATGACTGTAGCATCCAATGTAGGATTTCTGGGAGATAATAGAAACCATTAACAGGAACATACCAAAATTAGGTTTTGGTGTCTGGCCATAAACATACAACCCTACCACAGAATGTTCTTAGCATAACTTTGGAGGCATACCTCAGAAGTTTGATTAAAGGCTGCTTCCTAAGGATGGCAATTTACTTTTATTATGCAGGACAGACTGCTGTCAATACTGCCTTAGTTCTCTGAACTCCAGTCCCACTTCCCTTGCTGTCTGCTTTTGCTCTGCTGCTAGCTCAGCCGAATTCTAAACAGTTTTGAAGTCAAACTTACAATTATATTACTACAGTTTGAAAGACACAAATGTTCCAGATAATACCTTTGTTTCCCATCAAGTATTATTTCCCTTCAGAAGTTACTCCTCAGGACTCCAGTGGGGTGTCTTGAGGAATAAGTTAATATTCACCATCAATAAAGGTTTAACAACACTGCCGTTCACGTTCACCATACAGATTGATTTGAAGAGTAACAAAACTACCTCTGGAGCAGTTGTCCAAGTGTTTCCTTGAAAGAGAGTGAAATGAGTAAGTAGCAAAGGTACCCCAACTTCCAACATAGGAAGTTACACCATTGCTCTTCCCTGCTCTCATCACTGCAGACTCCTGGCTTACACAGAAATTTCACCTCCACAATAAAATGCAGAACTGGCAGCTCCTAAATCTCTCTGTTTAACCTGGGATATACTTCTGCATTTTCACTGAATTATCAGCTGAATTAAATAAGGCAAATGCAAAACAGGAAGAATGATTATAAAATTAAGCCACAACTAAAGGGGTGGAAGCAGTGTTGCTCATATTATTTAAAATTAGACTGCACACATCTATTACTACCAAATGGCAGAACCCCGGTCGGAAGGAAGAGAAGAAAAAAAGTATTTCTCTCTCATTTCCCTGATGTTATGATTGCTTAAATCAATATTATCCCAGGATCCCCCAAGCTGAGTCAAAAAGGTTCATGCAATTACTTTACATAACCAACTTCAAATTAAATTACATAAAGGTCATTTTTCCCATAACAGTCTCATTTGCATTTTGTCCTAGAAACATGTTTCCTACTATCAATTACAGTAAAAAAACAAAACAAAGCAAACAAGCCCCAGTTATGTGCTCCAGTAAGTTACTTAATACTTGAAGAGTGACTGTTTTCTGATTAGGAAGAATAAAAATATTAAAAGCCTAATGGGAAAGAGTAAAAGTACAATGCATAATTCAGATCAACACCAAGGCAGGCAATGTTTACAACATTCCTAGGTTCTGTTTCATCTCAAGTTTTTCTTGGTGAATTTTGAAGTTAACCATTACAGATGGCACATATACCAAGTAGGCTGAGGTAGAAAACAAAGTTGAATGTTATAAATATTAGATTCCAATGCAGAGAAAATGAATGGAATTAGCAGCAAGCATATTCCATGTTCTAATAATGACAGACAGGGGAAGCTGTGCTCCCTCTCCTACTAATAGCAAAAGCCTCCAGACTTCAATTTAAAAGTCGTATCTGCAGTCCCAATTCACCTAAAAAGCACTTTCACTCAGAATCATGGAACAACGGAGGTTGAAGGGACCTTGAAAGGTCCTTAGTTTATTTAGGGTGTCCCCCTCCCCACCAAGCAATCTCAACATCAAATTCAGAATAGGTTGCTCAGAGGTTTGTGCAGTGATGCCTTCAAAATGGCCAGTTCATGACCCCTGACTCTTGCTGTGCAACTCACTGAAGAGCCTGGCTTCATATGCTTGGGAACCCCCCCGAGGTCCTAGAAGGCTGTCCTTAGGTCCACCCTAAGCTTTCTTGCTTCCAGGCAAAACAAGATTGGTTCTCCCAGCTTCTCTCCATGAGTCATCTGTTGCAACCCCAGCATCACCCTTGTGGCTCTTTACTAGACTTATTCAGGTTTATTGCCATCTTTCTTACATGCATGAGCAGGTTAAAACTGGATACAGTATTCCAGAGATGGTTTAATAAGTGTTAAGCAGAGTAATCATTTAATCCAACCCAATATCATAATTATGATAAACATAACATATCTAAAAGCCTTCACCTCATACACGGTCTCTGGAGCCAATATGCCATTTCAGAAGAGAAGTGTTTCCTCTTTATTCCTTTCTGTATTAGAAATATAAAGGATTGTCCATCAGAATTTCCATTCTACCTCTCCATTCAGATGAGGTAAACATGCTAGAAGAGGAAAAGTAAATGATTCCTTTTCTCTTTTTTTTTTTCTCATGTATTTTGGGATGACTTCTGTGATAATCTCATGGCAAACGCCCCATCTTGCATTGGCAC
This sequence comes from Dicaeum eximium, assembly GCA_013396995.1. Taxonomy (NCBI): domain Eukaryota; kingdom Metazoa; phylum Chordata; class Aves; order Passeriformes; family Dicaeidae; genus Dicaeum; species Dicaeum eximium. The sequence goes on along the minus strand of VWZP01008386.1, from coordinate 136,117 downwards.
AGGATGTGTCTCCCAAAGAGAGTAACTGATTTCAGACATGCCTTAATAACCAGAAAGAGTGGAACATCAAGAAAAAGAAAATCTCAATATTTCAAAAGAAAACTGGGAAAACAAACTGTGAGACAGACTGAACAGCAATGACTAATCCCATGAACGGGGTACTAACCTAAAGAGCCTTTAATTTATCTTTTGTCCAAGATTCCTCTTGGATCTTTGTGAAAACAGAGACACACTTTCTGTGCCTATAAAATAGGGATAATACACAGTAAATTTCCTTCTTATCAGGCAGACTAGAAAGCACAGAGGCTTCCTAGGTTGTTAGGAAGCTGTAGAAGAACAGTGCATCTGACTCCTGCATGCTTGGCAGACACTTTTATTCTGTAAGCAAAGTACTCGGAGGCCACTCTAAGACAAATACAAATACTTGTGTCATCTGACCTAATCAGTGCTCCTGCACCCACCCTCAGATCTACACACCTCCCAAAACATGCTCAGAACAACAGCCCACTCCAGCTCACCTACTGCCAGCCAGCATTCCAGCCAGCCACCCCTCACATGGAGAAAAAAAAGGCATGACAGCAGCTGCTTTTCCACCCAAATCATACTCTGCACAAGGTTACTTTCAGCACAGTATTTTAAAATAACTTGCAATAAACAAATTACATCTGGTAGCGAATGTTTACTTGAAGATGGGAAGAAAGAGTTAAACTCTAATTATGAAAATTACTAAACATGCCCATTCTACATGTAACTTGAAGAGACCATTACATAGGTTAATGGAAAAGAGCCAAGATACATTATTTTTAATAATTCATTTTTTCTTACCTTAGAGTAAAGGTCTTCCAGTAAAGGATTATAATGGAACTCATAAAAATGAGACTAGAAAACAAAGCATTTCTTATTTTACTCTTAAGACTCAATATTTATACTTGAAGAAAAATGCACATACGAAATGGGCCAGTATTTCATGCAGGCATCAGAGAGAACACAGCTGAGATTCATTACTTATCATCAGTGTAGATCACTACAACTGTAGTGGCAATTGTGCAAGTTACAAAAGAAACACAATGGACTGTGCTTGAGCATTAACATTACACACATCTATATTGAAATGTTCCTATTTCTTAAGTTTTCCAAGTTTAAAACACTTCTGGTATGGGTTCCTACTGTTAACAGCATCACATATTTTTACATATTTCCAGATCTGTGTTGGCTATACATTACTCTAATTTTTCAGATAGTCACAGCTCTTTTTTTACAGCTGTTCATCTTCTATAAGCAATAGTAAGAGATATGAAGCTACTTAATTTTCAAATCCTCCTAGCAAAGTTTACCCTGGGTATTTATATTAAAAAGTTAAAGTGAGTAAAGAAAAAAATATAAATTCATTTTTGTCTTTGCTTCTCTTGTTGAGCTTTTAACTGTCATCCGCCCACCATCCTTGCTTGCCTTCAACAGTTCCCATTTGAGTCCTTGGATTTGTAGAAATATTTTTTAATGGGTACTTATAAAACCATCCTCAAATTGCAAACTACATCATTAAAAAGGCTCTCAGTTTCTTTGGTGACCTTTTAATCACCATTCACGAGTAACCATTTTTGAACTGAAGTACAATGCCATAATATTTTTCTTTATTTATAATTAAGAAGGGTGATGTGTGCTTGTGTTTGATACGTGGAAGGAGATGAGCAAGACTTTTCATACAGCAGGAAAAAAGTCCAGGAATTTCACGTGTGCCAATCATTAGTTTCTATTATGAAGCGTCACAATATCTGTTCTTGTGTCTTCTGGTGTCCAGAGCAAAAGCACATCTTTAAGAATCTGTTAATACAATACTGCTGTTTATGTTTTTATTGTTCCCAGTTATGTGCCTGGGGAGGCTGCCCTCTCACAATATGGTACTGGGACTCTAACATCTTGCCTCCTTGCCTTTTTCCTCCATTCCCCTCTCCTCATTCCCGGTCTGCCACTCACTTGGCACATCTGCTGAAGTTCACCAGATTCCTTCATGAGCTAAGTCAGCCCAGGAACTTACAAAAAAACTACCCCAACAAACGCCACAACAGTAAAAAATTGCAGGTTTCAGGGTGGTTTAGAGATCTAGATCTACTCAGGAAAATGACTGAATAGTCCCAGAAACATCGGAGAGACAAAACACGAGATTCTGTATTCAAGTGGCAGGGAAGGGAGAGAGACCAGGTACTGCAGCACCAAGCCTTCCAGAGCAGATGATCAGAGTACCCTGGAATCTCTGCTGGATGAAAGCCAGCTGAGTTACCCAAAGATTAGCTAAGTACCCCCTAGCAAAAACAACAAAGGAACTTTTCAGCTTGAAGCATCGCAAGCGCACTGCCACTCAAGGTGCCTAACACCTGTTCCTGTGGTCTCAGTCAGGAGCCAGGAGCACGCAGGATGCATTAATCCCACATGTAGGACTGTATCACACACAGGGCTGTCAATTACATCACGATATCAAGTTGTTCTGGTGCAAAGAATAGTCATCCACACACTCACACACTGAGTCCTGAGGTAAGAAAAATCTGTTCTGCTCCTTAATGAGACTAGAATTTGGCAAGGTGCCAGTCATGTCCAGTGACTGCCAATCTGGCAGTGCTGCCTCCAAAGTGGGATGAGGATTCTGCCACATTGGATTAATGATGAATGGGGGAAAAGGAACCTTCATGGGATTCATAAAGGACCCATGAATGATGAACTATAAATACTGTCTTTTTTTTAATAAGAAAGATGTTCTGCCTGATGAATGCCAGCTGAGGTGAGAGACCTGTAGGGAAGAACTGAGTCTCTGGCCACACAGGTCAAGAAAGCATCTACAGCAGACTGGCAAAGAAAGGAGACATCCTTTTCAAACCTGATCCTTGTGAAACGAAACCAATCTATTTGTTTTCTTACATTTTTCTAGAAACCCTTGGTAAACATTTTTGAAATGGAATAGTTTGAGATGCTGTGAAGAAATAATTGCATTTGTGTTTATGTTAACCTTGTGTATGAGTTAACAAATTCAAAATTATGCCCATTACTGTGTGTAATGAGTATTAAGACCAGGGTACTGAAATACTCTGATAAAATGCCAGATCCTCCAGACAGGGCTACAGAGAAAAAGGGTGCCAAAAGGCAATTCTAAAGGTGCTACACCAACTTAATGAAGAAGCAACAGTGCTGAGTAAAAACTTATCCAACTATAGTTAACAGTAGAAGTACTGTGTGTAATGAGGCATGATAGCATAGCAGAATTGAATTGATGTTTATTTTACATATTTCATATGACCTATAAATGGCTTTTCTTGACTTTGGGTGTATTTCATTTACTATTTTATCACTAGAAGTATGTATTTTGCCTTCTTGAAAATAAAAAAAGTTAACTATTTCAACTTTATACATTATTTTAAAACTCTAGTTGTGTGTATGCACAGATATATTTGAAGAAAAAGTAACGACTGGGGAGCATGTCAGTCTAAAAATATAAAGGAGCAATAATCAAAACAACACCGCTTAAGAAAAGGAACATTTCCAAATGGAACAAACCTTTAAAACCATCAGGATAGACTTCAGGAAGGAATTTAGTGCTGATGTCTCCTTGAACAAAGCGTGGATGCACGATCACTTCTCTCAGTAAAGAAATATTGTGAGCCACACCTGAAAACAAAAAAAAAACAAAATCAGGTAATATTAATCACAAATTACAGTAGGAAAGAACTTATAAAAATATGAACTCCTATATTTCTGGAATAAATACTTGTTCACAACTTAGATACCATAGTACTGATGTAACCAAAGCAGATTTACCAGTTTTGTTTCACTCCTGCCTCAAAACCCTTTTAAACACTGAGTTTAATTATAAAGTAAACAATCTCAATTTTCACATCATCAAGCCAAATTCAAGCACCTAGCTGAGTTAAGGACAGCAAGCACAACCAAGAGACTTTTGGTTCAGTTCTAGAAGATGTAGGCAAGACCAGAGCCATCTCCTTGAAATAACAAATTAGTCATGACAGTAAATATTAGCTCAATTCCATGGAACCCTGAATGGAAAATATGCACCATGTTACAGCCCAATCACAGTAATGAAATACAGTAAAAGCTTTTACCACTGAACATATCAATTTACAACATTTTTATCATTTATAACACATAAGAGACTCCTGTGTAACTTACAAAACAAAGAAATTTATTGCTTCTTCCTCATGAACATTTATCCAACCTTGCCTGGTCAATTCTTTTATTGAATACCTGGTTCCCCTTTAGCACCAGTCTGTGACTCTGTGTAGGCATATAACCCACAAAAATTATTTATTTAAGAATTACTTATCACAGAAGCTTTAGAGATATCTTTATCCTTTAATTCCTTTGAATGTTATGCAACTTCGTATTTTCTGCATCTCTTTCTCATTCTACTTCTCAGCCTATCTCCTAAATGGTTCTGTTTTTAATTTAATAACTTCTGTGTAACTAAGTTAGTGACTTAATGCTAAACTGCACTTTGCCAGAAGTACTTGCAGTTTAGCACTGAGTATGATGGTCACTAAAAGTCATTTCATTGAAATATTAAATACCACAAAGTCCCTACAGGAGGTGGGAGAGGAAAGGTGGTGCAAAAAAAAAATCTTCAGAAAAAACTGTCTAGATAATTTAAATTATCTTCTTATTACTGCAAACAATTTTCAAAAAGAAGGTACTCTCTCTTTTGAGAGTAGCATACATGTGATCTCTGGAAAGTTTAAGGTTACAGGTCAGAAAATCCCCATCTTTATCTCCATTCTCTTCTCAGTTTTAGAGAGAGATCAAACAAATTCTGATGACCCAGAAGAGTTCCATCTTAATATGACTACACACAATAACACTGGCTCATAAACATTAATATTTCCTAAGAAAAGCTGGAACAGACATGCAGTTCAGGAGCATCACAGATGTTGATTTATTCCAGGTATGGATAAATGAGGAGCTCCTATAAGAAAAAGGTTATCCAGCCTTAGCTGTGCACATTCTCACCCCTCTGGAAATACAAAATAATCACATTCTTTCATTATTGTCAGAGGAACAGGTAACTCCAAATCACATTGCATTTGCCATACCACATTAACTTTGGCTCCAGCTGCACACTATTGAGTATAAAAAGCAGAACACATCACAAAACCGTTTATGGCAAAAATTGTCTGTGCATCCACATCTCTTGCAAAGCACAAAATTCTGTACTTCACATATGTTTACTCACAGGTTATTATGATTGTGATGATATCACAATTAGAGACAACGTGACTCAATTATTTGCACCTTTTTTCTAATAGTTCTAGTTTTAAATAATATTGAAAAATAATTTACTGCAAACTCAGGTATTTCAGCTGTAAATTAGGTTATTTGGATTTTTTCTCTCATTGAGATATCACCAAAACAAAGACACTATCATTACAGAGCATGCAAATTTTGCTGAGGCTACAGGAGATTCTTTTACGCTCTTTTCCTTTTGTGTTTTTCCAGTTTAAAAGCATGAACAAGATCCTTGTTATTTTATATGCAGACCAGTTCAAACACTTCCAAAGCTTTCTTCCCCTCCTAGTCTGCTGCTGGTGTGAATTTTCAAGCTCTCTGTGTGGCCGTCACTGAAACCACTTTAAACGCACCGAGTCAGACTCAGCCTCATTGAATCATGAAGCCACAGCTTTAAAGAGCCATTAAACAGCACATGACACAAGCAGTTCAATGATATGATAGAAATTTGTCCATTTGATTAAAAGAAGATCCTTGCTGCCTAAGACCTAAATAATCATTCACAGACCCTGATTTCATAAACACTGAATGAAAGTCACACTGCATCTCCACTAAACAAAAGAATTAAAAATCTTATGCTAAATTACCATAACTTGGAAACAAATAATGTATGTCTTTGGCTGCTACAAATTCCCCCAAAAATTCCCAATCTGAAAAGTAAATTGAAATATCTGAGAGACTTCATCTATTACAAAATCAAGACAAGGAGGAGTTCTTCAATGCTGCCCAACTTTGAATCCAGGATTTAAACATGCTACAGTGTGTAACCAGATCATTTCACATTTTTCTTTTCTAAACTGCTATAAGATCCCTGGTGAGGTGATGGCTGATGACAGAGCTTGGTGTCTCAACTGACTGCCCCAAAAGACATAAAACCAAAAAAATACTGTAAGTATTCTAAATTATTTCCAACTTATGTGCATCTGAAAAATATGAGGCTTCTGCAATGTTTTAAGCTCCAAAATTCCTTTAGTAAGTTCAGTAGAGCAGACAAGCCTAGGTATTTTGAGAAGCAATATAAAATGCATTTTACATACACAAATTAGAAGTTTAATAAACAAGTCTCCCTTTAAAGTATCAGGAAAGGCTATCTTTATCAGTCCCTGTGATCATTATGTGAGCAATGACTGCATGGTTGATCTGCTTCTCAAGACTGAGTTGATACTTTCAGTGATGTACCAAATCATATGGCTTTAAAAAAAAATTACCAGTGTAATCCTTCAGAAGTCTAGAAGTTTTAGATTTGCAATTTAGTATGACCTCTGTCAGAGTTCATAAGGTCTCCATCTGTGTGTGAGTAACTACTAGGCTACAGAAATATGGACCCCTAGAGCAGCTTGCTCCTGACTACCTGCTGCTTCCAAAACACTGGCCAGACATTAGCCTCACACTCTCATAGGATCAAACAGAGGCTAACAGGCAGTGCTTATTTCATGCAAAGTTAGACACTAAACTGAAGTATATTGTATTTATGTTGCAGTGGTTTTCAGAGAATTTTTCTTTTTCTTGACCAGATCTGTAGACTGCCAGGAATAAAATCACATTTGTTAGCCTCACAAGCCATGACATTTTCAACAAACAAACAAAACCCTAAACTATATCAATTTATTTCTCCTCCAGAAAACAAAATTTCACTTCAGCTTCATGATTTTTACATTGTTATGGTTGATGCAGAAGTGCAGTTACAGTTATATTCTTCTTTCCTCTAAGTCAAAATATAATAAAATACAATAATCACTGTTCTTGTACCTCTATTTTTTCATTTTGCTTGGCTGTAGTTTTCATACAATATTACATCAGTAGCTTCTTGGGTTTCAATTTTTACACATTATTTTCCAGAATATATTTGTAAAAGAAAGCAGACTAGCATTTAAATTATGAAGAGCTGATGAAATTTTTTAAAACTACATATTCATATGCTTTATACAGAACATAAAGTGCTGAGGTTACATTAATTTTCTAGTTAAATTGTCATTATTGCCTAATGAACACAGGAACACTAAATAATCACACTGTTCACCAGAGCTTATTAGCAACTCCCATTTAAAGAAGCCCTCATTAAAAAAAAAAAAATTATAATATAATCAGAAGAAATTACTCCCCATACTGCCTGTCTTTATCTTCTCTCCTTTTCTTCATTCTGTGCTTTAAAAACTCTGCTAAGTACACCAGACTTTTCATTAACTTAGCTACATACTGTAGCCTAACTTGAACCCATCCTCGCAAGAAAACCCAAAGACAACAATAAAATGCATTTTATAGAAAACAATTTTATAACAGGTTTATGAAGAGGCTATCACACCACATTTTTACTCACTAAAAATCAGAACTTGGAATGCCAAGGCACAAAATCATAGGCAATGTTTTCACTACAAATATTTACTGACACTAAACATATTCAGTGTTGATTAGCCTTTTTACAGTATTAAGCTTCTGTCATCTTGATGCCTGCAAACAAATCTGCATTTATCCATGTAAACTTAATTGGAGTTCTACATGCCCCTCTGTAGATAAGCAGTTGAATAGACTTGCTGATAATTTCAAATGGTGCTAAGTGGAACAGAAAGAACTTTATCTGCACACTTACTGACTGCAAAACTAACATGTGGAGTACAGCACTAGAGGTTTCTCTTTTTAACAAGCCAGCAAAGCTGAACTATCACCCAACAATTTAAATGCTGAATAAGAATAAATGTGATGAAGCTTAGGAGGTATCTCAGTTATGTCTCTAAAGAAAATATTAACTAAGCTCTGCACTGAGCATTATGAAACACTGATTACATTACTGTTCACTTAAAACATGAACATTATCAGATTTGCAGACTATGAAAACATCACTTTCAACACATGGACTTCCCAAGTCCATGATTACTACTCAGCAAGCTTCCACATCCATAATTACAAAAGTTTTCATAATATTCCCTAAAACCCTCAACATTCAACTTTTTGAATGTTTAATGTCTTTCAAAGCTTGTGTTCTGCTACAACTCAGTTCAGAGCTGGCTATCCGCATACAAATTCCCATCCCAAAAGCAAGGAAAAAAGGGGGTTTTCAGCTTTTAATTTTAATACATAAACATCCACATAAAATTCTCACATAGGATCAGTACACCACTGACTCTCAGAGCTGAACATGTATTCCAATTAAAAACAATAATTCTTTCAGATACAAAAGTCTGAAGCTCACTGAACTCACACACCAGGATAAAAGGGGAGAAGAAGAGATGTAAAAGGAGATAATATATATAATATCATACTGTAAAATCCCAAGTTCAAACTCAAACTTTTGTAACTGCATGTGGTTTTGAACTTCTTAGTAAGAGGACTTATTTACAGTGTTAGCAAACACATACGAATGCTTGAATCAGTAGAATAATTGGAAGTAGAAGTTAAGCAGGCTTTGTCAAGAAAAGTGAAAGAAAATAAATGGCCATTCTACCATCATCCTCTCCTCAGATACCCTTTTACTCTAAAGATGGGGAATACAACACTAGGAAAACTATATGTAGAGAAATAATAGCATTCATTTCTTGTTTTTCATTGCCCCAGTTCTTTCTCATTAATAAAAGGGAGAGGAAAGGTGAAGTTGGGTGTTTTTTCTTGTGCTCTAGGATGACCCTGGTTGAGCAGCGGTTGGACCACCTGATCCACTGTGACCCCTTCCAATCTTACTCATTCTGTGATTCTTGGAAAGCCAAGGCCTTCTCACAACACTAAGTACAGCTCTCCTTTTTCCCCTGCAATTAGTGTGTTTACACTTGCAAATGCTCAAGATAACAGTTTATGCTGCCACTATTCTGGCAGGTCTCCATTCAGAGAGTTAACTTCTTCATTTCTCTTCCCCTCAAACATTTAACACTTCGCTGTTTTTGATTTTCTGTTTGGTCTTTCACCTCATGCTGAAAGATCCCCCCACCCCTAGATGGTGGCTCCCTTATTTCCTCCTCATTTCTACTCCTCCTTGCTCTATCTGCTGCTTACTCTTTTCCTCACAAGCTCCTTTTTCCACTCTTCTTTCTCCCTAATGGTCTAATACAGTCCTCTCTACACACAGCAAGCAGGATCTCAACAGAGAAGGGTTGACTTTATATAAAGACTTAAACTTCATGTTATTGCTTTACTTTTGAATGCTCAGAGAAGATAAAAAGCAGAGGTCAAAGGAAAGATTACAGGCATCTGCACTCAGGGATATGAGCTATCTGTCCAATCAGACCCTCTAGTGAATTGATAATGTGTTCTACTTGCTGCATAGATATAACCATTTATTTTATTTAACCATTATTTTATTAACCATTTTATTTAAATAGATAAAAATAACTTTCATACACAACCTTTCCAAAACTTCATACTGGGATTTATACATGCCTTCAAATGAACAGATTATCCAACACCAGAAATTACAAAAACATATTAAAACTTTAGAAAAACCAAGAAGGAAAGCACACCACACTATGTTTACACACACAGAATATACACTGAAAGGCATTCTTTCAATACCCTATTTCTGTTGTTCAAATTAAACTCTCCCAAAATAAACAAAACAACAAGTTTCTGAAAGAAGTACCACAAGAGACAGATGAACTACTAACAACAGTGCATGCTCAAATGAAATAAATCATCCCTCAACCCAGTAAGCAACAGCGCCTCTCTGCTTGACTGGAATCTTGAACTGTTCACTATTCCCATATTTTCCAGTAACCACTGCACAAAATAAGAAGTGTCTCAACTTGAGAGAAATCTGGGTTGAACCCTTAACTTTAATCACCCTTGAATTACACTGCGAGACTCAGAGATAAAAATGTTACCTAATTAGACCGTTTATCACTCTGGAGCCTCAGCTGAGATTTTGAATTCAGATCAGCTCTCAGTGGAGAAGTCAGTTCCTGTCAGAATAATTTAGACTGTAAAGAACCTCAAGAGATCATTTAATCTAATCCACAACTCAAAGAAACCCTATCCTAGACTTTCATCTGCTCCCATTAACAACAATGGAGATATTACACAGGAAAAGTGATTGAGATTACATTCCCATGATCACATTGACTCTATCTGGACTCAATCTTGAGTTACTAATACACTCAGCATCTACCAATGAACAGACTGTAGAAATTCTTTTTTCACTGTGTACAAGTTGTCATCAGCCCAAACTGTAATAAAATAATAATGTATCAGCCATTTTCAGAGCATAGCATTGTTGCAAATATCCCAATTTGCTTAATTCATAATTTTTAATGAAGATACTGCTATTACAGGCACTATATGATGCAGCCTTGGTTGCTTAAGGTATTACTTACTCAAATTTTGCTTAAGTCTGCTTTCTTTGCAAGTATTAGACTATTTTTAAGTTTAATTTTTTAAATTTCCTTCATGATCTTGTCAGGCAGATTTAATTGAAGAGAAGGACAGCTAAACTATGAATTCAAGACCAGGTAGTATCCAGTCCAAGAAAACAAGGCAATAAAACTTGTCTGGGGACTTGTTCCCTGTAAATGGAACTGAGCTAAAAAGGAATGGGGTAACTTGTGGATATCGCAAAGTCACGGCAACAGAAACTGAGTGTTTTCTCACGCAGCCAATTGACAAGGAGCAGCAGAGTAAGTCCTTGCCCTTCACACTACCAACATGCCTCAATCCAGCCCAGCTGAGTCACCTCCTGAAGGGTCACTGTGCTACTCCAGTCCCGGATTCTCTGCTGGGACTGCCAGGAATGACATTGTATAGTGGCATTTGCTCCAGGAAGACATTTGTCTTCTAGGAACTGGATAAAAACCACTGATTTCACACAGGTCAGCAAGCAACCATCAAAACAGTAGTGACTAAAATTCCTTACCAACTTTTGTCTGCTTTGAACTGGTGACACAGAAGTGATGGGGAAGACTCCATCCTCCATTAGCAGTCCCTAAGCTATGCATTAGATGGTCCTTGACCTGTTACCCAGCCACCCCACATCCCATTCCCACCCTATGTGAGTGAACAAGCATCTTTGTTTACAGACACTGCAATCCTTGGGATTTTAAATCTAAAATTCTCCCAGTGCACATCATCACTACAACTGACACTGACTTCAGCTGGTATTGCTTATCTAAAATGCTCTAGAAGAGTTACTTCGCTACTTACAGGGAAAAACACAGTGTCTCTAAAATACCATGCAAACATAAATGCTGCTTCCCAATAAATCAGAGGGACAAGGGGGCTGTGTTGAGAAATAGGGATCTGGAAGGGATCTGCATACTCTGCAGTAAGACTGGTAATCACTAAATAGTTATGTACAAGCTCACTACACAAACATAAAACCAAGTAACTTCAAAACTAGGTAAAAAAATTATTCTGTATCTTTCACTACTAACAAAAATTCAAGTTGGAAAAGACTTCATGTGAGGCACTTTACAAAAAATCAAGGTAGTTTAATATTTTGTTACATAGGAACCCAACATTGTAAAGCAAAAATATACAGCACTGTTTTAGGGAAAAAAACAAAACAAAACAAAACAAAAAAGAAGAAAGTTCTGCACATGTCAATGCAATTTAGAACTAGACAGTTTTCCAGACCGGACAGTTTCTACTAACTGCCCTACTAAGAATCCTTCACACTAGGCAAGAGAAGAGATACTTTAATATCCACAAATGTTCCATTTTAAATAAACACTGAGAATAAACTACCAGCTGTGTAAAACTATACAAATATCTTGGTGGTTTTCAAATGGAAACCACTGGCCACTGCAACTAAAAATGTGATCTGAAAATTCATCTACTTTTGAAACCTGCAGTACATTAAATTTTGTGGTTTGCAGTACTTTAGAAAAAAAATCCCCCTGTAGTTCACTAATTACCTCTTTAAATGTTTTTAATAGACTAAAAGCTTTCTCAGATAGAAATACTACAGAGACATTATATATGATGGATACATGCATACTAACAAAAAGACTGTAAAAACCCCAGGAATATAAATTAGTACTTTTCAGGTGTAAGGTCTCATATCCTTCTCAAGTATTTCTAATCTGTGGAACTGTTATTAGGTACATCTGTGTAAAACACCTAAATACAAATGATCAGTTTCCATCCCATACTACAGAACACAACAAAAGAATGCTCCATACACATTTGCAATATTCTCATCAAATAAAACACTTTTAGCATCACTTGCTATCAGTACAACAGAGTGTGAATCAAAAGCCTGTCTCCATTAAAAACAATACCAAAAAATCCCACCTCACATCAATCTAACTATAGCACTATAAATTTCTCTCTCATATAAATTTACTCAGCTGTTATACAGCAGGGGTTTACATCAGCACATTGTACTGCAATAGTCTAATGGCTCAAGTTGCACCAATATAAATCTATGTAAGAGTTAACAGCTCATTTACAATGGCTAATCCTACCATGTATCTCACTTCACTGTGGTAGAGGGATGTTCATTTTCCCCTAGACAGATAAATCTTTTGAGTTTGACAGGGCAACTGTACCATTCAGCAGCCCAGCATTAAAGCCAAACCAAGTTTTACAGAAACTTCACAGAAATTTTTAACTCTCTCATCCTGAGTTGTCCTTCCTATCCATAAGACACAGAGGAAGGCCTAAAGATTTTTCCTACACAAAACATGACTTCCCTCACCAAAATTTTAAAAGATAAAAGTGGACAGGGCTGATTTACCCCTGCTGCCTGGAAAGCCTGGAAGAATGGCTGCATCTCCTATGCCATCAGCGAGCAAGAGATGAAACACATGCTGATCAACAGCCTACATCTGTATCTGCCCAAACCTAAACCATGACCCTGAAAATTAGAGAAATTTGTATATATACAATCAACTACTGCATTGTGACAATATTTAATTGGAATCAATGTATTAAACTCCTAAAAAAATGGCAATTACTTAAAATTTCTTACAGTGCAATGGCCTTTTTTCCCCTGTACAACATAATAAATCAATTACATGCTACCATTCAGTGAGAACTATGAGCTTTAAGACAGTTATTTAAATATTTATCTTACAATATTCAAGAGAAAAATGGAGAAAAAAAGTCTCTTTAGAGTTGATATATCTTCTCGGCTTAATTAACACAAGCTTTTCCTGGTTTAATTTGCACTTAAGAAGTGGGAACTTTACTCAATTTGCTAATTACTACATTTTCAAGCTGTTTTCTTGAAATAGATGACAGCCTATCACACTAGGAATCCAAATTTCTCTACTTACCTCGAATTACATAGTTGTCCAAAGCCTCTTCCATTCTTTTCAGTGCTTCAGCTCTATTAGAGCCATAGGTAATCAGCTAAAGAAAAAAAAATTACATTACCTAGAAATTAGATGTTTATCTCTAGAATTTGAATAGCATTTAAAAATTAAATAGGTTTGCAGAACTTCTGCAGTCATAAAACCATTTCTTGTCCATTACTGTATTTGTGCTAGAAAGGCTCCCTGTAGCATCAAGAACAAGCTAAGATCTCTTTACCCATTCAATGAAACAAGGCTAATCACTTTTTCCTTCATAAAACAAAGCATATAAACAAGCTCTCAGAAAATCAGATGAGAGGTTCAATATCCAAGCTGACTCGCCATATTCCTGACACTCAACAAACTCCTAAGATATGATTTTTTTGTGGACCGAACGCTATCATGTCATATTTTAATTTTAACCAATATATTCCTGATGAATAAGAACGAATACTAAAAGACACTATCAAGCATTTCTTTCAATGCTTCTTTTTGGAAGCCAGAATTATTGACATTTACATCCAGGCTAGACTATATAAAAAAGATAGATTGGCAGTATCTAAGTCAGACAATAAAGGCTGGTGTTTAAATCAGAATCTTCTTAATAATTAGAAACTGCAAGACAAATAATTACAGTGTCAAAAGGTAAAAATAATTTTATTTAGAAGTGACACTAGATTTCCTCTATTCCACATCTGCCTTCACTTCTTTTATACTCCCTTGAGGCATGTTATGCCTGGCACCTTTAAAATACTGATTTACCAATTCTTTAATATGCTCTCTCTCATAAAAGATCTATGTATAAAATCAGTACTTCATATCTTTAGAATATTGAAAAATAATAATCAACTCACTTTTGAGATCATGGGATCATAATAAATGCTAATGTCACTTCCTTGTTGTATACCACTGTCAACACGTACCTTCAAAATAAGTAAAAACAATTATATATTACTGGAAAAAAAAATTTCAACATGAGGATCAAATCTACACACCAGCCTTAAACCACAACCCCCACAAAGCTTATCACATACATTTTTTCCTCTGGAAAGACTAGAAAAATTATTTGTTTTCAGAGAATCTCAGAGGAGGGAAGAGAAGATTTTTTTCTTCACCAGCAAAAACTCTTGCAAATTAGTCTCTCCTTTATGAGAAACTTGTCTGCAATCTTGAGTGCATAGTCAAAATTCTCTTTTGTTCTCTCAAATGCACAGTAAACAGTAAATCTGATGTAAGAATTTCAGCTGTTACACTCGCTTCAACTCTAAACACATTCAATTTTGATTTAATCCCTGCAATAAAATACAGTTGTAATTATTTTTCTGACTGACACCCGGCATGAGGGATGACCCTTATAATCACACCCTTTCTGCATCTATATGTAATCACATCCCTCATGTTCTGCTACAGCCCTTCCAAGGGCTTCAGTAGGAATAGAAGTAGGGAGCATTCAGCAGGAACTTTGGAGCTCTGCTTATCAGCTCCATAGGAATACTGAGCCTATGGTTTTCATGTCTGTAACACTTTCCTTCTCTGTCTCACCCCCTCAACTGTTAAACATTTTTTTTTCTGTTGCTGCTCTTCCCCCGAGGCTTTAATGTTTACACAGCTTTTTCCATGGCTTTGCTTTGTAAGGACACAGCCCCAATTAAAGCTCTGATTCTGCAATATTCATGGAAAAAAATAACACGAGTTCAAAAATTTCTTTTGAAGACGCTGATTGCTGTTAACCAGCCAACAAGTTAGTTTGTATATTGCTGATTTTTGTTTTCATCTCTCAGTTTGATTTCATCACTGTAACAATGAGGTTAGCCATATAAAACTTTTCAAATGAGCAATTGCTGGGGAATAAATATTTATTAAATTGCTGGTTTTGAGCACTGGAATCTGAAATATTTTTTTTAAACTAATCAAAATAACTCGAGTGATAAATGCATTCTGGGGATCATAAGGATGGAAGGCTCTAATCAAAGCTGTTGAAACAGCAGGGCTCCGATATACTGCATTGTAAAGGGGGTGGGAAAGAGGGTCCTGGAATCCCACTTAAATCTTCACCTGTGGGAAGGAACCTTTGTAATAAACAGCAGCTCATCTGTCTGCAGCAAGGCAGGAAAAGGTCAACGCAACGGCTGTTAGGCCTTTAATATTTTAATTTAGGCAATTATCAAGGGACCACATGTAGAACCTCTTGTCTAGAGAATCCACATGAGGGCATGATGATGACTTTATTATCCAAATGACATAAAAAGATACCCTAGCAGGTGTATTCACTTTCTTCAGTAAGAAACATTGTCTGACTACTTTTTAGGACATTATATTTATTTTAAGAAGAAGTTCACTTATTCACATATTTGTATTCATATATTTATGTTTACAGATTTACATATTTTTCTATACTTATTCACATGTAAAGGCAGTATTGCTTCTGTACCACTTTAATAGCATCTTATCTGAATGTGCTTTACCTGTGCTTAACTGGGCTCCCCACTACTCACATCAGGTGCATTTAACATTAGCTACTGAGGAGAAGGTAGTTCAGACATGTCATGATTACAGAAAAAACATGCAGTGTATTTCTCAGCTTCCTTTCTTCCAGCTGCTAAACCATCCTTTCTCACAGAATGGCTGTCTATATATAAAGTCAATGCACATGTTCTCACATTTATACCAGAAAGAATTGGTTTACCTACTCAGTTCCAGATAAATCCCCTGCCCTTAATACTTTTTTTTAATACTCAATAATATTTTGTAATACTTAATAAATACATAAGACAAGGTATGACATACACATACTCGAATTGTACTGAGACTTTTGTCTCTGAAGCAGCACCTATAAAGTGATTGCACACAAGTGTTCAGGGGTGCTTTATATATGCATAGGTAAGTATTGCACATTCACATGTATGTCATCTTTTGACAGAGAAAAAAACATATGAAAGGTGAATAATTCAGACCCACAATAAGCAGGACAGTCAGACCCTAAAGTTAACTAAGACTTCTGAGGCTACCAACTATATGCTCTGCCTGGCTCTATGTTTCTCTTCATATACAACACATGCACATGAACACTACAAAATGCACATTTTTCCCTAACTACAATATCTTGAAAAGGCTACAGTGAATATAAACTACTTAAACTACTGCTTAACTTCCTTTAAAAAAAAACAATCTGAAGTCCTCTATGGAAGTTAATTTTCATAAAATAAACTCAAGATGACTGAAAAAATGACAGCAAAAAAGAAATACATTTATACTATCTTCAATTCTCCCTGTGGTGCTTACATTTTCAGAGCCTGGTAACAGTAGGTGATTTTATAAACTATATGGTGTGACAGAATTTAATGAATATTGGATGAACAAGAAACCCTAATTCAACAGATACTCACTAAAATGTGCTGAACTTGATAAATAATAGCAATATTTATTAGACCTCCAGCATTTACTTCTGTTTAATATAGTTCCTCTCTTTTACTCAGTATTTAAGATATTTAGAAAAAGCTAGGGTTAAAGGTCCTGCTGTAGCCTAGAGCTCATTCATATTACAGCCCTAACACACTATTGCTGTTGTACTATCCTCATGTGTTATTACATTAGGACAACAGCAAAATGAATGACAAATGTTTAAGTGGGGGGTGGGGGGGGGTGGTCTAAGGGAAGCACAATCTGTATCTCAGTCCTGCAATGAACTCTTAATGCATCAAATTCCACTTAGGAACACAATCAGACTCTAGTATTTCTCAATTCTTTGCTATATCTAAGAATTTTCTTTTCCTGGTAAGAGTCATTAAAATACCAGACTGCTGCTCATACTGACAGAGAGCAATGCTGGAGCTCTCCAGATATAGCAGAACATGTTGTGTAGGAGCTCCAAACATCAAAGCTCACTATCACACATAAGGAAGTTGGTTTGTAGTCACCTGTCTTAAGCTTCATTATCGAAGACAAAACAAAAATTGGTATTTATGAGCACCATGTTCTTAGGAAAATGCAAACTACATGACACAAAACCAGCCATCATATTCTTCTCTATGGCTAAGCAAAACATGGCTCTCACAAAGCCATGCTCACCAGTTCCACCAGCATGAGCAGCTGACACACAGGCATGGCAGGCAATCAGAGCTAACTTGAGACACAGAAGAAACAAGTTGCAAATACATTTGGCAATATACATAACCTGAACTTGCTGTGACACACTCCAAGTCTGCTAATTTTTCTCAAGCCAAACTGTTGACGATTCTAAAACCTAAGATGCAGACAACAAACACCGTGGCACAATGGGCCTGTAACGCTGCACTGTTTTAGCCATATTAATTTTGTTCTTAGCAGCATGACATTCTCAGGAGAGAAATTAGTTTCATGGTAGCAGAAATATATGTATTAAGACACCAAATCACGAGTGTCTGCATAAAAATAGTTTTTCTATTTTTTAATATGACAGTGGAAGTAAACAGGAAGAGAAAGCCTAGAGACTCCATATGAGCCCCTCAAACCATTGCTCTGAAGTCTCCAGTGTAATTAAAACCTCTTTCTTTGGTACCACGATGGGCTACATGAAGCAATCAGGCGTCTCCCACCCTTCATTTTCAATTCACCTCTCCCCCTAAGCACAACTCCCAGCCCACCCCATCTACCTGACAAGTGACAGCCCAATCTGATTAAATGCTTGCAAGGGAGGGGACTCATGGGCCTCCATGACAGGCCAAAAGTGATCACCATGGAGATACATAATTACAGCTGTCAACGCGTCTACTGTCCTGCTGGCATCAATTTGATTGCTCCCAGCAATAATGATAGACAAAGCTTAGTGTGCACTCTCCTACACCCAATCACTTTATCTATTCCGTGGTCCATTTAGCTGACATGCAACATTCACACAAGCAAATAACAGCAGTAAGCAGAACATTTAAGGCATTTTAATTGTTTTTTCTTTGTATGGATGGCTCACAAGCGCAAATGTTATTACATAAAACTCCTGCTGCAGCATTAATTGAAGAAAGATTTGGTGGGACAAAGACTGTAGGGGGTATAGTTTGTCCATTATCACTTGTACTTTCAACAGGTCTCACGTTTGGAAAATTGCAAATTGCAAAAACTTGCAAGGGCAAAATGTTTGACATCGTGTTAGCTATTACAACATGGTGAAAACTTCTAACAACCACTGGAGTACTCATTATAAATTCTTATTAAATACACTCTTTGTTTCATTAAAAAGAAGTTTAGATACATCCAGTGATACCTTTTTCCCTCATCTCCTCTTTAAGAGTACATAATGCCTTTTAGATCTTCACAGTTTTTTTCTGCTTTTAGGCTTTGAACACAGCATGAAGCCTTAAAGACCAGAAAGGGTCAGGTCCCTTTGGAAAGTACACGGGCAAAAACAATTTAAAAAGCGAAATAAATCATATATCCAATAACAACTCCACATTTAAGATTCCTCCTGTAATCTCTCAGTATTTTCTGTGCAAGCAGACTGAATAATTGTATTCACAGATGGCACAGTCTCATCATTGCACTGACACAGTGTCATTCATGTATATGTGCACTTATAATTTAAGGCTACCTTGATTTTACAGAAAGGCAGTGTATTTGCTCTTTATGCCCAGCAGAAAACACTGTTTGCTAAACACCTATTCTATATAGTTAGGCTGTACGCTGAAACACATAATAACCACTGTAAGAAACTCCTCTTTAAAGTCGACAAAGCTAAACAAAAAGCACTGGCTGTTTCTCACCAGTGTCCCCAGTTCTCTATGCTTAAAGAGCTGACTCAACAGTCCACTGTCATTTCTGATGACCACAAGTACATTTACTAAAGCTGTGTTTGAAAAACGTAAGGTGAAAGTTATAGAACAAACTATTTCAACATGTTTTGGTTTCCTGCTATACCAATCTGAACATTTTGAACCCCGTTTGCAACTGTTCATTTTTAAGCAGTTTTTCAGGTTGCACAAATCAGTACTGCCATGTCCTGTCCCCACTCTGGCAAAAAGCTGCAAAAAAGGCTTGGCTTACAAAGTTGCTGAGTATTTATAGTCTTTATATAAGAGACACTCAGCACCTACAAAAACCAGAACAGAGTTACTTACACTTGGCACATGCAATGGTTCCTGATACTGAGACAGTTTACCAATGGATGGCAGGCCAAAAGATTTGTAGGGGTCCTGGAAAAAAATTCAACATGGGAAAGCATTAAGCTTTTGCAGATGTGGAACAGATAATGTTTAAAAGCTTTCAGTACAACAGAAACTGCTACTGGAATGACAGTGTTTTCTTGCCCAGAATTACTTTTGTCAAAGAACATTTCTTTATCCATCTGCCCCCGCAACTCCAAATAAAAAAATGGAAGTATATAAAATCTCTTGCATCAGTTTAAAAAAAAAAAGAAGGAAGTACTCTGCACCCAGTTATAATATACCAAAATAAAATATACAAAGATGACATTTTCATTAGCTACACTTGGAAGAAAGATGGGAAAGTATTCAGGAGGCCAGGCTTGAAAAGAGAGTATAAGAAAAAAATTTCAGAGATAAAAAGGGCAGTTAGAATTTCAATTACCTTAAGAAGTCAAACCGATCTTTATGCCACTGGAAACCTCCTACATTTATGTACATAATGCAACACTCATACACACTTAATAGGAAAACAAATAAATATATGGCCTACAGAAAAACCTAATTAATGGCAAAGTAGTTGGATTCATTACTTATAAATGTGAGGGGATTTAAGCTGAACAAAATAAAAAGCCCAAGCATCAGTTGGGCTCCAGTGTACATCACTTACACTCCAGTGTAAAGCCTACTAAAACTCCTAAAAGCCTACTAAAACTAAACTTTGCCAGTCACAGGGCAAATATTTATTCTTTATCAAAATAGTCTGTACAACTTGGAATCAGTAGAACAACTTGGGGGTTATGTGCATGTCATGAAGGAAAAAAAAAAAACCAACATCAAAGATGGTCTAGGTGACAAAATTCCCAACAGTTAAGCAAGGGAAAAACATCTCGAGAGGCTGAATTAGTTTTAAAATGCAGAGTTACCTAAAATGTTCCTGAAACTAAATGAAGAAAGATAAGCATCATTTTCCAGCACCCATCCCTGAAAATGTTCAAGGACAGACTGGATGGGGCTGAGCAACCTGCTCTAGTGGAAGGTGTCCCTGCCCATGACCGGGGGGGGTGGGACTAGATGATCTTCAAGGTCCCCTCCAACCCAAACCACTCCGTGATTCAATGATTTTTTAAAATTTATTTAACAAATTTTCATTTTCATGTATCAAAAGTGACACTAAAAAGACATTTCATCAAAATATCTTGAAGGTGCTTGAAAATGAGATTTAAATATTCATAAGCTTCTTTAAGGTGAGATAGAAACTCACACCATAATTATAGTTATTGTTTTGGAATGTACTGTGAAACTTTATCCCATAAACTCTAGTTTCAGAAAATGCGTAACTTGGTTTTTCAACAGCCTTTTCAAAAGTTTTATTAAAACAATAAAAATTCTGTAAGGCATTGAATTTCAACTGTCTTTTTAAGTCAACAATTTTCAACTACATATTCCAGAAACCTGGAAAGAGTAGTTAACTGTGGTAAATAACTCCAGCACCATTAAATGCGAACTGAATTTCTAATGATATTTGCTTATCTCTCTCTCTTACCATCTTTACTTTCAATTTTCAGGAAAAAGCTATGTTGAAACACACACCATATATTTATCTAAAAAATAAGAACTCGAAAATTCCACAAAACCCTATTAACCATTAGTGTTACATGCTCAAAATCATGACTTTCATATGATATTCCTTGATTTCACCTTGGCATCTATCCACACCTGGGTATTATTACAACACAATTCAACCACCTACCCCCTCCTCCCCATTACCACTCATTTACCTCAGCATAAACTCGACATTCAACCGCCCAGCCGTTGATGGGAATATCAGCCTGTTTGTGCCTGAGAGGGTAACCCTTAGCAACACGGATCATTTCTTGGACTAAG
Source organism: Dicaeum eximium (assembly GCA_013396995.1). Classification (NCBI taxonomy): domain Eukaryota; kingdom Metazoa; phylum Chordata; class Aves; order Passeriformes; family Dicaeidae; genus Dicaeum; species Dicaeum eximium. The sequence continues at coordinate 114,624 of VWZP01008386.1, read as the reverse complement.
TCCAGGCCGGTAATGCATTCTGTGACGGGATGTTCAACCTGCAAGGTCAAGAACTGTCAGTCAGTAGGTAACAAAAGGCAACCAAAAAAAAAAAGGCACCTCTCTGTAAACAAACACAGATAAACAAGAAATTCGACCTGCCAAAGACTAGAGAAAGAATATGTTTCTATTTTGGTCTTCTTCTACAAAAAAAACCCCTACTTAAACTCCAGCAACTGCTGTCTTTGCATGGAAAACACAAAAAAAATAATTAGCAGATTACAATAACTCAGAGTAGCATACAAAAGGAAGACTAGAGATGTGACCTGAGAGGATTTGGGGGTTTGTAGGGGTTTTCTGTTTGGTTGGGGTTTTTCTTCACTTATTTTAAAAATTCAAATGCATTTGGTGACAATGAATTAATTTTTCTTTGTTTGGAAGCTTTTCCCATTCAATTCTGTTTTGAAGAGACACTGTGGCCATAACTATATTTTAACTGAAAATCTCAAAGTAGCTGATAATCAACCCATTCTGCTACACTTAACATGGCACATACAGGAGCCGCTACCAATTTTCCACAGAACCAGCGTAGCCTATATCTCACCCATTCGCCTCCTTTCACTAACCTGTCCTGACAAGCAACCAGATTAGCGTAATCTTGCATCAGCGCAGTGTAGCAGAAATGAGCAGATGGATCCTTCAATTTTTTTTTCCCTCCCCTCCAGACTTATCTGTTTAGTGCTTAGCATGCACAATAGCTGGGCTGGACCAGCAGAGAGGCTCTGCGCACTCAGCAAATTGCCGCTAACGGCTTTGGAAGGCACTGCCCTGGGAATTGCCGTCGCTCGCGCGGGATGTGTACACAAGCGTGCACACATGGGCGCGCACACGCAGACACTTCTGTCTTCACGTGGGCAGAGAAATGAGCACATTGGTTAACTTTAAAAAGCCTTTAACTAGTCACAGGACAGTAAAAAGCAACCAAGGTGATTCCACTGATCGCCACCATACTGATCAAGTAAAAGGTAGGCATGCTAAAAGCACGTTCTTCCCACAGAAACAGCTATATCACCTTCCACGCAGAAATCATGACAGAACTGCCATTTTTGTTATAAAATGTTTGTGCTCCAAGAGGAAAAAATACCTCAAGAAAATGCACTTAGGAACTGTTTATCGTGAGATGTCATACTATGTACCTTTTCTGACACAGGCAAAGGTCACTGACCAAACCACTTGTCTTTCTTCCTTCAAGTATATAGTATTAAGGAAAACGTTCAGTCATTATAACAACATTGTGGCTTACCAGAACAAGAAGATGCTTTGGTCTTTAAGAAAAAAAGCTTTGTAAAAATAAACAGATGGCATCCATAATTAGCCCTGTGTGTGCTGTGAGTTTGTTTAGAGTTTCAACAACATTTTAAGACGTTTTGACATAATTTTAATGACAAATCATCACTGAAACCAAGCACCTATTCTTTGAAGGACAAAAGTGACATTGAAATGGGAATCTGATTACACAGTTTAAGGATGTACCTTTGGGATTCAATCTTGATTCTACCTAACACATGATACTCTCCAGCATGTCAAGCTTAATAACAGTATTTTGAGAAACTATGAAACATCTCAGTGTCTATCCTGCAGTGTTAAATTGAAGCAATTCAATTTCTATTAAGTCTTAAAGTTTCTATTAAAACTCCCTAAGTTTTAATAGAAAGTTACTTATCATACATTCATATTTGGCTAACAGAACTTATCTTCCTACTTTGGAATTTAAATTTTAAAATATTACCTTTGAGCTGAGAACATGTTTGGAATTTTAACATTCCAGGTAATTAAAATACTTTTTATTTTTCCAAAGACATTTGCATTATTTAGTTATACTGTCATTTTTCTTGGATAGCAATTGGCATTCCAGATTCAATAGCTTCATTGTTGTTTTCAGTTTTATTGTTGATGATCAAAATAAGATGGAATGTCTCTGAAAAGAAAAATATTTTTGTTGTTTGGTTCTTACGACTCACAAACATTTATTTAATCCATTCTTCAATACAGATCTTTGACTTGGTCAATATTTTCTTCTGTTTCTTCAAAATACTCCCTTTGTGTCACCACACAAAACAGCATTCAGAAAATATGTATATGAAAAAAATGTTGAGGGATTTTTTTGGGGGTGGAGAGAAGTTGTTCTGCTTTATTTTAGGACTGCTTTAACTACTACTATTTAGGCATAACTTAGACAATTCCAATCATAGCATTAATTTGGGATACCAAATACATTTTAAATGCATTTTAACAATCATGAAGACCATCAGATGAAGTATGGTAGAAAATAACTTTAATCTTGAAATCTCTAGAACAACTGTAACAGCCAATTTACTAAAGTAGTTCTATCTGTTACAAAATCATTCTTAAAAGCTAGACTTCAATCACTTCCCTCTTTTCCACTTCCTACTTCAGGTGCCATCTTTATTTTGCCTGCCTGTTGTATTTTCTTCTATTCATTTTATGCTATATCCCTTCTCCATCAACAGCCTTTACTTGCCAGTATATGGAGACTAAGTCAAGTACTAAATTTTTGACAAGATGAATGCAAGTTTGCTCACAAATGGAGCTGACTCTCACTCAGTTGATCAACTCCTTTAGCTTTAGGCCATACTCAGTTTTGCAGCTGACTGATCCAAGATGTTGCCAGTGAACCCCAGCCATTAAAGACCCAGTGTTGGTATGGTTATACGACAGTGGCTACATTCACACATTATTGCTGTCTTCAACACAAAGGGCAAAACCAGACATGTCTGCAGCAAGCAATCTACAGATCATAGCTGTATCAAGGCAGCTGTACCTTATTCTAAACAGGGCAGGCAGAAAAAAAATTGATCAGCAAGAACTCTCAATTAATTAGCTGCCAAAAGTAACACCTCTACTATCAGTTCCTTTACTTATGCCAAGTCTGCTCATAAACAGTTGATAACAAGTCATCGTTTCAATGCACTTAAGAATGATATATATCTCCTTTAAAAAGTCTTAAGTCTCTGAAAAATTCGACTTATATTCCTGCTTTCAAGTGCACAAAGCTGTATCTGCTATTGTGGTGGGTTTTCTCGTGCTGGTTAATCACCAGAGCACTCTCCTGCTGTAAAATAGGATCAACCAGGAGAAAAGCAAAGCAGGCTCAAAACTTCAAGAGAAAGACAGTTTATTAACAGTAACTAAAAGAAAAAAAGGAAAGGAAAAAAAAACCAAAACCCTTCAGACCCTTCTCCTCCCTCCACAAACATTTCCTTCCCATTTGTCAATGTAAAGAAATAACACTCAACAATCCCAATCAGTCCATCATTTTTTAAATAGTCTTTTCTCAATTCTCTCTCAGGGAGAGGAGTCCCTCTTGTTCATGTTATGGAAAAGCTTCTCCACAAGAGAAAGGTTCTCTTGTGTCTCTCAATGTCCCCACAAGCAACCCGCCCAGGGAAACTTGCTTGTGAGGTTTCCCACCTTCCACGGCTGTCCCAAGGCTGGGAAGGGGCCACAAAGCCTGTGGGCGCAGGGGTTTCCTGCTTTACAGATGCACTTCACAAAAGAAAACAAAGGATCTCCT
>VWZP01008386.1:0-110996 GCA_013396995.1 Dicaeum eximium | reverse complement strand
GGGTTAACTTCTCGCCCAGGCCTGCAGAGGTCAGGTGACTCCCGCCGCGGGAACTGCGTCTCGCCCTCTCTCAAGGCCATGTTCACAAAGCCTTGGCCACCACCGATGGGGGGGCTGCGACAAACTGGCCTGCCTCTTTCCACCCTTCCCCCCGCCGCCTGCCGCCGCCTCCGATGAAATGAGGGTGGGGGGGGTGGAAACCGTCCCTCAGCCGCCGGCTGGCCGGGCCTGGGGAAGGGGCCGAGCCCCCTCCCAGGCCGGCCAGAGATCTCACCTCTGTGCTCCCTGCCTGGAAAAAAGGAAGCTCCTCCTTCTTCCTCCTGAATTTCTTCACTTGGGATCTCACTGAGCCGCCCAGCTGCTTACCATTTCCGGGTAAGCCTCAAACCATGACAGCTATGACCAGCAATAGCTATACAGAGTAAAGGGAAAGTGCTTCCCCTTCATACTGGATCTACTGCTCTTAAGACATATCACAGGAATCAGAATTCCCATGAGCATTGCAACTGTTTTTGCTTCACTAACCCCTTCCCATTTATACAGCAAGAGAAACTAGTGGCAAAGCCTCTCAGAAAATAAATGCATCCCAGTTTATAGATGGTAAAGCAGGTATGTAAGAGTTGGGGAACCTACCAACATCAGAGGCCAGTTAGCATCCATCACCAGAACAATATGGAAAGGCTTCTAATCCTCCTGTTCTGTGACTGACAGTGGTTTTAAAGGTTTACCATACTGGGGTTCATCCACAGCCACGAAAACAGTCATGCAGTTTTTATGGACAATCAGAGCTAAGAATTAAATTAGACATGACTGCTCCCCTTATATTCAGGAGAGTAATTCTGGGACACATTTTTCTCAAAACTATCAAGATACTCAGATCTAACAGCAAACACTTCTGGACACTCACAGACTGCTCTTGTCCCTGTGTGTATAAGGCATCAAGTTACTGACACACCAGTTGGAACATTCAAGCACACCACATCAGCCAAGAATATCTAAATTTCAGCAGATTTAAAACTACAGCCTATGACACCCCTACTACTGTAAGTCCCTAGCTGGTGTCATATACCCCTTTACATTCAGATAAATAATCTCAAAACTAACTTTCAACATACACCTCAGTTTCCAGGAAATGTGATTCACCTGGGGTCCCACAGGCTTTGCTGCTGCAGCCAAATCCAGTATCAACTGACCCAAATGCACCAACTTACAGATGCTTCTCAGCCCCCTGTATTTCAATAAGCCTGGTTTCTATTTCAGAGACCTGAACAGCAAGAGTGCACACATGTTCTGCTCTTCAGGCATGCAAGCTTCCTGACTACTATGAGCAGGAGCACGCTGAGGTCACATCTTTCTGCAAAATAGTTCACATGTACAGGGGTTTGGGAGCACACAGCAAAAAACAGCTTTTCATAAAGGCTACTGAAAAACAGACAATGGTTGGTTGATGTACAGAATGAATGGAAAGCAGGAATACATAACTGGCTAACTACAGACATCCTTTATAACAACATTTGCTGTTTGTTTTCCGACTTATTAGTATACAATTGAAGAACTGAAGGCAACCAGACCACAAAAATTTCCATCACCCAAGATGTTCAGGTAGACTTTATTTTGTTTCCCAAGTAAGATGCAGAAATAAAAACTAATGCACAGACATTCAGTACAAACTAATTTTTAATTGTAGCATATAACTTCAACAAAGTATTTAATTTACTTCCTCATAGGAAGGTATATTCCAATAATCATTGACACAGTTCTCCATTTTCTTTTGCATGAATTTGTTTCTACATTGTATGGGACAGACACGTGTTATGCGGCCTATGAATTTGAATCTTTTCTGTGTTTTAGACAAATAGCACACACTTTAGGTCAACAAGTTAATTAGCTCACTACTTCAACATAACTTTCTCAATTAACATTCTGCACGTCAAAAAAATATCTTGAAATTCAGTAATTCTACACAATTTCCTTTCCACTACATACTCTATGTAAGGAAATAAAGAAACTAATATCCACAAAACCAATACTTTCTTTCATAAAGATGTAATTCCTGCTTTAACTGCAGGATTTACAGGTATTTAGCTGCAGTATTAAAGCCTTCTCAGAACACTTCATTCAAGATGGCTCTGGTCAAGTGCAGCTATTCTTTGGTTTGCTTTACATCAAATTCACCAAAGCAAAGAAACTAATGTACCCTTTGAAGAATGACCTTTTGTTTCTCTACTTATTAAGTAGTGTCCTCTTTCTCTACTTTTTTTAATAGTATTTTATGAGTGGTACATGGGAATGTCGTCTCTAAGATATCACTCCATGCCTTGGCAGCACTGTTAATGGCATCTTTCAGATTCAATGACTTACACAAACAATGTTGTTCTCTTCTGTCAACAACAATTAGCAATGCTTTTCTGTAGTTCTTTTGGGAAGCCTGAAAAGCAGACAACCAGTAGATACATAATGGAAGTTGCATTAGGAGGCAAGAATGTGGCAAAAATTTGGTTAACTGTTGTCGGCTGACCCTCTTGTGTGAAGAAGTGTTGTTTGGCAGCAAAATCACCTTTTCTTTCAGTTCTAAAAATGGCCATGAACAGCTGGTATAAACTGTGTGCAGAATGGATTCTGGTGGGCTTAGCGGATTGGTAATGGGATAAGAGACCTTTCACCTTTAGGTCAGCAGTTCAAATTCAGCCCAGGTTAGCAGCAATTGAAAGTCTTTACCATCTGACACTTTGTTAGACTATTTAAAGTGACTGAAGCGAAGTGTTGTCACAGTAAAACAAGATTCCAGTATTAAGAAATACGAAGTCTCAGCAAACAGCAGAAACAGTAGCTTGAGATTTTACTTAGAAATCCCACCATTCTGCCTTCATAGAAATCTGCTCCTCTAACTCCTGACAGCCCCTTGCTCCACTCCCACACTCCTGCCCACCTATCACAAGTCACCCTCCAGGCAGCTACACACAACCAAGACAGCAAGATCACCGCCTGCCATCCCATGGCTCTGCTGTAGATACCAAAGTCATCACCTCTCTGTGGCTTTAGGCGGCAATCTGGACTCCGTTCATCACTTTGCTATTTGTATTTTGTTGTTACTGCTACATACAGTGCAGCTGCAATATTTTCCAGCACTAATATCCTTCACTAAGCAAGCATGTAGCAGGTGCCTACTCAAGATGACCAACAGAACAGAGATATCATTAAGAGCCTGTTAGAACCAGGAGTTTATAAGCAGTGGAGCTCTAAACCATCCACAACAGGATTTCTACCTACTTTTAGACATTTTCCTACCATGCTTTTTATCTTTTCATGGGTGGACAAACATGAGAAGGAAAGACATGTTGCACGTAAAAATTCTTCCCAACTACTTCCCTACATAGTAGTTGTACTACTTACAACTACTATGTTTTACACTAGTCACAGCCAGTTTTGCAAAAAGACAAAGCTCTGAAATAAGTAATTTTCCAAAGGTCAGTAAAATCTGAGGAAAACCCAGAAAGTGATAAACAAAAGTCTTAGCACTGGGCAATGTTTTTCAGGTCTATGGAAGGTTACTTACCCTTACTTTATGCCTTAGAATCAAGTTACTTTAAAAGAACTTAAAAACATTTACATAAAATACTCTTGTGACAACTGTAAACTAAAAACATGTGCCATTGCATTTATGGTATTGCAATGGGAATGCCATTTGCTCTTAGCAAATCTCCCACAAACACATCAGATTATTCGACAAAATTAATTTTTATTTCCTAAAAAGTTGTAATAAAAATACTCAAACTGACACATGTAGAGAAAGCCCACTGCTACTGAAATTACCATATTTCTCAACTCTAGTCTACACATATTATCTTTTCAATTACATTAAGCAAATTCAGTCACATTTTGAGGAAGAAGGGAGTACTCACATGTTATTTAAATCTCACAGCTCATGAGGGAGGCAGAAGGTTGGGAACATGCCTGAGACACAAACATACCAATTGTATTGAGGCTAAGTGCTTTCTTCACATCACTCATTGTACATTTCTCAGTGTTTCTCTAGCCAACAATGCATGCTTCTCATTTCAAGGTACTACAATCATCTAAAATACAGGGTATTTTCCCTTTGCTGTCACTGATTCACATGTATGAAGCTTAGCTACACCACATACATGTATTAACAGATATTTTTTAAGTACAGACCACTTCCTTCATATAAAGTCCAACAGAAACATCATTTATTCCTCCAGTGGAGAAAAGAAGAATCTTTTCTGGTGAAAGCCAGTACTTCTGAAGTACCTTAAGAGATTTTAACATAACTTGGAAGCCAGAAAGGCTATCAATCTAAGGGGTCAGAAACTTTGTATTTATTATAAAGCTCTTGATAAGTTGTTTTGGACCATGGTTGCCCTTGATTAGGCTGATAATAACTAGATAACAGAAAACACACCACACTATGAGCAGCTATAAAGAATCAGATAGTCAACATCTGGTCTGCCTCAACTTTAACAGTGGTAACTGCCTGAAAACAACTGCAAAAGTGTGCCCTAAATGCTACTGTACAGAAGTTTTCTGGTAGCTGCTAGGGAAGACATCTCTACGTACTCTTGTGGAAAGAACAACTAGTTTTATTATGCAATTATCCAATCCTCAATGTTATGTCTCATACTTAGCAGCTAGTCTCTGAAAGATGGCAGAAAAGCAGATACAACAAAAAGAACATTGCCAAGAGCAAATAATAAGCCATTCTAGCTGAATCAGTTAGAGGCAGTAAAACATCTGTAACAAATTTGTGTAGCATACAAGAGACACAATGGAGCTGATTCACCAATTATCTTTTGCTTCCCAGTCTTGTATAGTATTGCAGCAACACTTAAAACAAAAACTAAATAAAATATAAACCTCCTTCAAGGTGCTATTACACTTTTTTTTGCCTAAGTATACAACAGAAAAGGAATATGCCCAAAGAGTCCCCCAGAAAAACAGTGAAGTAACAATACAACTCTGATTACTGCAAAATAATTTACCAGAAAGACTGAAAGGCATCCAAAAGATACACTAGAGGGAGGGAGGGAAGAAATCAACAGGCAGTGCAAAATACTGGACACAGTTTAGTTAGCAAGTATATTCGGAAGCCTGTATCTAAAATAAAAATGCTACAGTCATCTGCTCAGAGATTGCTGAAACATTAAAACAGATAGAAAACTGCATAATTTAGTAGAAATGTTCTGATGATGTTGACAGGTAGCTGTGTCTAATGCATGCTGACAAATATCTTAAGAGGATCATTTATAGATCAGACACCCATCATTTTGGACAGCTCTTCCAGCTGTGGAGTGTTCAGCAAGAACAAGGCAAGTGAATCTGTTAGTCAGTGATCACAGTTAGAAAATGCAAAAGGATGCAAAATACTGAAGCAGTACAGAGACATCAGGATCAGGATGGAGACCATCCTGATCCTGAAGTTAATGCTGGACAGCTTCAGTAGAGTTTCTAGGTTTGGCTCTTAATAGTAGGGAGCAAGTACAGTACATTAGTTGCATAACTATTAGCTGAACAGAAAGTAAATCTTGAGACTTGGGAGAAGTGAGATCAGTTGGGTAAGACTGGGGAAAAATAAGAAAAAATTATTATTCCAGACTCAAGCTAAAATTCTAATTAGAAACAATAAAAAGTCAGGATAGAGGAAGTAGAGAACATCTAAACACGTAGTCTAATTTAAGATTAGTAAATTGCTTTAAGAGTTGGAAAGAATTAGTTTGCCATTATAGGGGGTTGTCAAACTGCTTAGGCTGTATTTCAAAAGGAGTCTGAAGTCCTTAAAGACAGAATTGTGAAAGCTTTCTTCCTACCTATGTGGAAACCTTAGAAATTTGGGACTACAAACATACCAGTGGGTATTACAGAGGGAAGACACTGCAAAACAGCAAAGATAATGTCTTAAAAACAACCCACAAAAAGGAGTCCAAGGATATTCCATCGCTAATTCCATTTAGGAACTCATGGTCAATAATACTACAGGAAGGAAATGATTTTGAAGTTCTGGTAGGTTATGCAGAAAACCATAAATTAATTTTCTTCTGTGTAAACAAGAACATGGAGTCACTGAAGAAACGTTGGCTCAAAAACTACAAGATGAGGGAAAGTGCAAAGAACGTGACCAAAGTGAGAGAATTCTTCATAGTATTTTAATGAACTATACACTGCCATTAACCACCACTCCCTCTAACTAAATCTAAGGTGGACCTGATAGTGTCTAGCAAAGGCACATGAAGTGATGGTCATGGCTAATTCCAAAACCACTGATGTCCTGCAAGGCAAGAAAAAATTTACCAGCAGTCTTCCCCTGGCACAGAAGATTGTAACATCCCCCAAAACTCTCTTTAACTTCTTTACTCAAAAGCATAAACTCAAAGCATAAACTTAATTAAATCATAAATTTACCCAGTTATTACATAAGGTCATGCAAAGATATCAGATTATGAGGATCTCTTTATGCTCTATCATTGCTCATATGTACAAGCAGCACACAGGACATAACCCTAGTGAAATGTAGCTAAAACATAATGGGAAGCTTATCAAACTGGTGCTTGATTCCACATTTCAGTCTTTCTAGTGTTATTTAACAAAGTGAGAAAAGGATGATAAAGGCAAGGCAACAGACTGGACTTGCTTACAAGTTGAACACTCTTCTGGTCTTCAAGAATGATATCCCGACTTCAAGTTATATACTTGTTTTCTTAGCTTATGACCAGAAATCTATCAAACAGTCAAAAAGTGGTAGAAGGGTTCATCTGTTCATTTGCAGTGCACATTAGAACAGCTTCTACTGACTACACGAATTGTCACAAAAATCCTGCATCACGTCAGCATATTTGTATTCGAGTCACAATTTCAGTCATATGCAGATTGCTACTGTTTTACTGCTCATATACGCATATAGTTTCAACAAAGCTCCTAGAGAAACTCAGCAAGTGATCATCACAGTATAAAAAATAAGAAAGAAACTTGAGGGACCAGCAGGCTTTGGGAAAGCCTCAGAGCACAGTGGCTAGCCACTTACTGTGAACTCAGTGGCACTTTCCAGTGACCTTTTGCAAGGTCTTTAGGTCAAGTGTAACAAAGAGCAAAAGCTCTGAACATTTACTTGAGTGCTGTACAAGGCTCACTGCTGCAAAGTCTTGCATAGGCAGGCTTAGGTGAGTAGATCTTTTCAGTGAGTAGATCTTTTAAGTGCAGTGGGAAGTGCCCACATGCATCAAGATACGTATGTTTAAACCTTTGCAGAAGCAGACCCTTAAATATGAGAGAAGGTTATGGTCTGTTTATTTAAATAACATTTTTTTGAATCTGAAGAGATGTTTTTCTTACCTGAAGTCTAGTATTCATTTCCAAGAAGTAGAAATTCTTACTGGAGTCTACAAGGAATTCTACTGTTCCAGCAGAGGAATAGTTTACTGCTTTGGCAAGAGCTACTGCTTGTTCTCCCATTGCTCTTCGAGTTTCAGGGTCTAGAAAAGTGCTACAATATAGAAACAATGACTTTTTTAGTAAAAAAAAAAATTATTCTATCATTTACTTTTCTGTTTAAACTATGGCCAAAAGAGGACAGCATCATTACTAAAGTTATGAAAACATATCAAGACTGTCAAATGTATGTCTTTGTACTTGTATTACTCCTACGTAGATAAACTGCATGCTTTACAATTACTGTTAATGTACAGGAAATTCAGGATAAATAACCATATTATCTAAAATATAAAATAACAGAACACAACACTCTTAGAACAGCGAGATCTAAAATAATGCAAATTAAATGGAAAAAAAATACATACCACTGCAATCTTAGAGACATACTTATTATCCATGTTAATTGCAATACATTCTTTTCCACAAATCTTGGACACACTCAAGGGCACCCAAAGAGCAGCTCAGCTACCACCTTGGGAGCCACTGTGAACAATGCCCAAAGGCCAAGGTCCCTCATTCGAGGGGAGCATTCCACAACTTCTACTGGGCCAGTGAATCAAAAGACTCTGGAAGTCTTTCTGGAGGTAACATTTTGCTTGTTACTCTCATCTGTACCATAAATTCAGATTTAAATTAACCTACACAGATTCGTGTTTTATATACATATATATATATATTTCTGTGGTATTCTATCAAAGCCTTGAAACCAGTTGCCCCTCAACCTGATACACTGATTTTTTCATAAAAGAACACGTCGCTATTCATCTTACATAAGCTTGTAAATACATCTATTATTTATATTTCTGTTTTGACTTACATTAGGCACATAACTCAGCCATCATTTAAAAAGTACTTTTGCAAGGGAATAGACAGGCACTTCTACCTTGCCTCTTTAAAACGAAAACACCAAGTGTTACCTATTTCTTGAGATGGCTCCAACAGTGGGCCCTAATTCTGCAAAGGAGCAATTGGGGCCCTCACCTATCTAAAGTGACCTCAAAGCCAGTGCAGCTCCATGTGGAGCCCCAGACTGCAGTCAGACAGAAGCCAGTGCTGGGTCAAGACTTATATTTCAGCACTTACTGTGGTGTTTTTCACTGAGACCTGAACTCACACAAGAGCTAGAGACTTCTGCCACAACAACCATGTTTGTCATGACACAAGAAGTGAGCAAATATCTAGGCAAAGTAGGAGACAGTGGAATAATTTTCTTTACTGGAAAAGTGCTACTTCACATCCCTGTGCTTCCAGTGCCCACACAAAGCAGATTCTGATGGACCATAAGGCAGGCATTTTCAGAGTTTAGGAAAAAATTTCTTTCTTGGCAAACAATGGGATCAACAGGAAAAGAAGTCACATCTCATTCAAGAAAGCTGTATGAGATCCTACATCAGATTAAAGGGAAGATCAGAAGACATAAAAACTGTGTCATACTTATAAGAACAGGCTCTGGTAAATTTAAAATAGTTACCAAATCAAAATAAGAAATATTATGCAAGAGGATAATACATTACATGAAATCAACATTCTACAGTTCAGTGTGGAGTTTCTGCAGGGCTTCGATCATGAAAGGTCAATGAGTGGCTTACAAAGAACAAAACATTTTCAATGTCAGCTTCACACTCCATTTCTAGAATAACCATTATTACTTCTCATATAGATGAAGGAGTTACTCCCCTTCACTGCAGTGGTGTCTTCCCTGTACTTTTTAAATGTAGGTCTGAGATCTCCCATGTCACCCCCTGCTGTAGCCAGAGAACGGAACATAGCTGTCACATTGCTAAACTTGATCTCTGCCACACAGTTAAGCTTTACTCTCTGAAATGACTGGATCATCCCTATCATTGGCTACATTAATTAACCAAAGTTTTCATATTTCCCTCTACTGCTTTACCTTTCAAATACATTGTTTCTCCCTTTTTTAACAATGCACCTTTTATAACCAGCAAAACTCTTCTCCAGTCTAATTAGGCATCACTTGAAAACACAGGATTTTAAACCTGACTTAAAATCTTCTTCTCACACATGCACCCATTTTTCTTTAGACCAAACAGCTCCTATGGCAGCACAAAGGCTGCCACAAAAAAAAATGGATTCACAAAATAAAAGCATCAAAAAGAAAAAAATAAATCAGACCTGACACTTCATTCATAAGACCTTCATCAAGTTATTGTCAAGTTAATCAAAGGGAATACAATTGGTTTGTCACTTTGTTTCCACAGCCAGGGAAATGAACCACATGTGCAAGATGTTACCTCTCCACTTCTAGTTCATCAGATAAGGTTTCCCAAAATACCCCTATCACCTTCACTCACAGACAAAGTTGAGATTTTGAAAAATACAAACAGCTACACCATCAGTGGAAATTTACTACTCAGTTTGGACAAAAAATAAATGATCAATAACACTTACCCTTCCTCTAAAGATTCCACCATACTGGGGGAGTGAACCTCAATTTTCTATATGTTAAGGTCAGCTTCCCTGGTCCAAGCATATTGCTTGTTTTAAAAAATGTACTTACCTACACAAAACATTCTTTGAGATATTCGTTATGTACTACCAGACCATGGGCATACATAGGCTAAAAGAATTTGAGTACACAGTTCTGCCCCCACATCTAAATGGTGTCCACCTATGAATCACGTGCACAGTCACAAACAGAACAGGCTCACATTTCTCTTAACCCAAAATCCTTCAAGGATTTCTAGACAGTGAGAGGAAATGTAGCATCTGACACACATATATGCATAACAACTCTAAGGAGAACCTGTAGATAGAGTCTAATTCAATAATGCCCCTTTCTGCTAAGTTCCTGCCTGTATAGATTCATTCAAATTGTCAGTGCCTCTGAAGAGATGGCCATTCCTTCACACAAGGGGTGAGGCAAATTTGCAGTGCTTTAAGAAGCTTCTAACAGATTCAGAAATTGTTAGATAGGACACGTGCTCACCAAAGTAAAGTTTTTAGAGCACTCCTCTGAGTTACTACTCCAACTGGAGTTACTACCCCAATTATTGAATAGGATGTCAGTTAATACTCTTATATTTTTATTTTATTTAATTTTGATTAATTCCAAAGGATTAGGCCTTGGGGATTAAAAAGGACCCCATAGGCCTTGTTTCTACACAGGGGAAACAATCCCTTATTAACCACTCCAGCAGACAGGAAAATACAACCACACCTTGGTATTTTTTCTTGCCAAAGTACAGTGTCTCATGACAACTGTCTGTGAAAATGATCAGAGAAGAACTTGGGCAGTTGAGGAACAAAAATTCAACCAAGGAACAACACTAAGACTATTAAATGCCACTCATGTCACTCATCTCTTTAAATGTCAGCCTTTGTGAAATGAGAGGACAACCGCATATGCAAAAACGTGTGAAAGTAGAAGCAGATAAAATTATGGTACATGACTGGAAGCTTTGTACATCACTAACTTTGCTGAGCACAAACTAAAAAATTAGTGGTGATTGGATGTGTCTTCTTGTCTGTGGTTCCCAAAACACAAGGCACAATAACTCACATGTGAAACTCACCATGTGAAAAGGGTACAAGCAAAAATTTTGGTCTCCTATTTGAATACAGGGGATTGACTACCATGAACACCAGGGATCCCTTCAATATTGTAACCTCAGTGTGTGAATTAAATGGGTTTCTCTCCTCAAAAGGGAGAGGGTATTTTGTTTGTTGTTTGTTTTTTTAACAAAAGACTAAACTTCCCTAGGAAAACTAGATACACAAACACAAAGTGATACCATATGGAGAAGTTCAGCAGCTGCAGACTTAGCTTTAAGAAAATCATAGGTTACTCTCCTACCCAAGAGGCCCTCAGTCTCTTAACTTAGACACTTAGAAAATGCCATCATAATAGAGTGCATCAACAAAGGCATGAGACGAGGCTAATGTCAAAGGCCCAAAATTGTCAAAAAGACAATTTAAAAAAAAAAAAATTTAGTTCATAGCATCCATATCTCCCAGGCCTCATGAAAGAAAATAAAAAGGTTTGACCTATCTCAGAGTTCTTATAGGAGCTACCATTTAAAACAGGAGAAAAGAGGACAGTCTATTTCCTACATCCATATCAGAAGAGGTGTGTCCAGGAGTCCTTAAGCAATCAAACTGAAACAGCATTTATTAACAAGAAGGGTTAATTTGAGGCTTTAGTGTCTCTCTGGTGTCTCACAGAAGTAGTGCCCTGCTTATCTGCAAGTCTTGTAACCCTCTGAAAATTAATGGATTCTGCAGCCAAGAGCTGTAAGGGGCTGTAAGGCAGGTAAAGCTTCCAAAGCTGCCAGCAGAAGCCTGGCAGAGTCTAAAACATTGAACAACAAAAAGGAAGAAATGTTTTCATGCCAAACTTTGGAAGCTACTGACTTGCCCATGCTCTTGTAGGGTTATATGATGGGATGAGAAAACTTACCAGCAACTCCAACAGAGAAGCCCAACAAAGTTAAAAGGTTGGTATTTCTGATGAAAGAAAACAACTCTGATCACAGCTGGCTGGTGAGAGAAAGATGTATCACACCACTTTAATTGACCATGGCATGGAGAAGGAGCAGGCAGGAATAACAGGCATTGCCTTACATATACTCAAGAGGCAGAAGATACTACTCATTTAAGTGCTTAGGTACACATACATGCACACGTGCATTATACCAGGACCTGAAGTATTCATTTTCCACAAAATCACACTAAGATCTTTAGGCATAAGCAGTGTAAGGCTCCAAGAAAGCCACAAGCACTAGCAGGAAGCTTTTATAAGTGGATTTGAGTCTTCAGATTTAAACTTTGTTCTTTTATTTAAAATACAGGCCAAACAGTGGCAGTCCTGCAATTATGATTCAACATTAACTAATAAGGCACCTCTAAAGAAATGTAATTTGGGTGATGTGCTTTTCCTCACATCCCAAATTGTTGTAACACACCGTTCTGTGCTATAAAAAAATATGGCAAACCCATTCCAGCTGGTGAACATATTACACTGGTAATTCCCATAGGCAGGGATATACCCATGTCTGCAGTTCTGAAATCAGAATTTCTTGCTGCCCTTTTTATACACATTCTCAGTTGACTGCTATGCAACAGAAAACACAGCAAGGCCATACCTTGCATAACAGCAAGGTATTTCAGCTTCATATTAAACCAGTAAGATTAAAATAATTTTGCAGTTTTGAGTTACTAGACAGACAGATCTCTAGTTCACTACCATGAACAGTACTAAAAGTGCTGCAGACTATTTTGTACTTCATATTCCAGTTCAAATGGAAATATACTGTATTATGTGGTCTCCACACAATTATTTTAACAGCCAAATACCTTTATCTGCTGTAAAATTCATAATTACTTCATATTTTACTTGACTTTTACATCCGAAAGTGTATGCCAAAGAAAAATCTCATATATATAAACAAAACCATACCACATACAGTGGATTGGTAAGATCCAAATCCATTTTATACAAGATCATTAAAAAAATTAACAACACAACCCCAGTTTTCTTACAGAAAGACACTGTAAAGCAAAATCAAAACCTCAATAACCACAAACCTTTAAGAACAACATCAAAACTGCATCACAGTCAAATGACTGTAACAAGCATTTATTTTCTTTGTGTTTTTAATAGAACAAAATTTGCTTGCATTTGTACAATAAATAGAATCAGCAGGATTCCAAAAGTGCTTTCAGTTACTATGAAGCTGCATCAAGAATCCAGTATACAAACCTTGGTGCTTCCTCCACAACCTTCTGGTTTCTCCTTTGAATGGAGCATTCCCTTTCATTCAACCACAAGGCATTGCCATGCTTATCTGCCAAAACCTGAAACAATAACACACTGCTATTAACAAACAGATGTAAGCCCAAAGGTCTTTTGACATAATACTCCATTTTGGGTTTGGGGTTTTTTCCCAATCTAAAAATAAAGCTTGGGGGGAAAAGCTTGTGTAGAAGATTAATTATATATGAAATACTAATTGAGCATTCCTTCAAATTCTGAGTAGGACTATTCTAAAGCCTCTATGTAGAGTCTGTACACAGCAAAACACACTCTCACTTCAAAATTTGATTTCTGAATATTAGGGATCTTCTTACAAGAGGCTGAAATAAGATTAAAACTATACTTTCAAGCATTTTAAATTGCACTGCATTACAAAATTACACAAAAGCAAAATATTGCATCAACAAAAAAAAAAATCTCAAAGGATGCCACATTTTGCTCCTGAATTATACACAAACACTTTCAGAGAAAATGTCTTATGGAACTTTCTTAGTAGGCAAACCGCAGTTGTCCTGTCTTTAATGAAGAAGAAAAAAAATTTCAGAAATCTTGTCATCCTTCATTAGGGAGAAGAAAATTTGCACCTTCCTCAGTACTTTCGAAGGAAATAAAAGCAGTAGTTTCAAGAATTTTTTAAAAAATCAATCACTACACTTCTTGGCTGCAACTTCAGTTCACAGAAGATGTAACAAAATCCAGTATCTAGATCCAACTACATAAATTACACACTAGAAAAAAGCCCACAAGTTGAGCATCGCAGAACTCTTAATTCATTCTTCAACTTCAAACTAGAGGTGAAAGGAAGAAAAGGAACTCTGTCCCTTTATGAAATTGATGCTATGATGCAGCCATTTCCAATACCAAATACCAGGTTTGAAGATTCAAGTAGACTTCTTCCCATCTTATGATGATAACTCTACACTTATTCTTTGAACAATTTCTTTTAATACAGACCACACCTGCTCCCTTTCTTCCTTATAAAATTTTTCTTCTAACCCATTTTTTTTTCCATCTACCTTCCTGCTCTGATCTGCGGGAACCCATGCCAATATTCATGCTTCATTCTTTAATAGCTCAGGCCTACACTGAAAACCGACAAGATAAAACAAGGAGACAATCTTCCTCAAACTGTGTGAACTCAACCATATCTGCTCACATTTGTGACAACCAATCTGTATTATTTATTATTCCTTTTAGCATCACAGAGCAAGTATGGCACTAGGCAAGATGAATTCCTGCATCTATGACACCAATGGTTGCTAAGGCGTGAAAAATCTGGGTAGATGTGACTGAAAATGAGGCAGTGAACTCATGAGGACAACTTATGTGCACTGTGCAGCATCAGATCCAGGGTGCTCTGCACTCTGTAAGATCAGATGTTTTTCCTCCTAAAAAACTCTCTTGTGCTCCCACAAATTTATGGAGCTTTCTAGTGGAAAAAGGGGTGTAGAAGACTGACAATTTTAGGATTTTCTAAACTACAGCATCTCCCAGAACCCTCTTTCCTGTCCAGGGGGAGGTTTAGCAGCAGCAGCACCAGGATGCTCCAGCCAGCTACTAGATTCCCTACCAAAGGACTCGGAAAAAAGCAAAAAGGAAGCAAAAAAAAAGAAGAAAAAAGAACAAAAAAAGAAGAAAAAAAAAAAAAAAAAAAAAAAAAAAAAAAAAAAAAAAAAAAAAAAAAAAAGAAAAAAAAAAAAAAAAAGAAAAAATAAGAAAAAAAAAAGAAAAAAAAAGAAGAAAATAAGAAAAAAAGAAGAAAAAAAAAGAAGAGGTAAAAAACCAGGTACTTCCTACCTAAGTGCTCACCCATCCAATCCAGATGAGTGGAGCTCTACAAACTCATGGGGCCCTACAAGAAATCATTTGGGAGGTCCAAAGATTTTTGGACTCGTTTTTTGTGGGGGCTATTTAGTGTTAAAGCAGTACCTCTAGAGCATAGCATGGTACTTGATGGAAAAATCAGTGTCCTGTAAGTAGAATGATTGCTTGTGAGCACTTCTGCTTCACTGTTAGAAAGCCTACAACTTTCCACAGAATTCTGTTTCATCAAAACAAACAAACAAATCTTGGAACATTACAATAAAAATTGGTCATTGTGCTTCTCTCCTCTCTCTGTATTTTTCAGAAGAGGATAATACATTTTTTCAATCCAAGCAGTAATTTTTTTTTCCATTTCAGGACCTTTCTCATATCCTACTAAGTTTCAGCAGCCTAGGTCTTAAAAGAAATTTTTTCATTAACTAACAATTGAAAAACAAGAGACATGCATAAACACCTACTATGAGAAAGTAATTAGAAATAGAATAAGACAACATCCAGCATTAGGCTTTTATTTTTATTCTGTGTCCACTGTTTCTAGTAAAAGTAACTAACCATAAAACAATTGTATTTCAGAAGACATTTGCAGCATTCTGAAATTATCATCTCTGAGATGATGTGAGATTCCAGTACACACCTCACTAAAAATCCATGTCCCAGCTACAGCTTTTCTTTCTATTATCTAAATGTTCATAACAGAAAATGTCCCATTTTGAGGGATTAGATGATTAGGACATTACATGCATGTGCAACAGTAAAAATAATTAAATATTATGTAGTGGAATCCCTACTACATGATTCAGCTAAATTCTGTTTCCAGTTGTAGGATTGTTGTCTGGCCAAGTAGTAGACATTCCAAGTACTCTTACTTTAAACTTTTTATCAGATACTTCAGGAGAACAAGATTTCAAATCAGTTCAAGCATAAAGTGTATTTGGACTCTATTTTCCTGTTAATTGTTTTAGTCTTTTCTCATGTTTTACAAAGTGATTGTTTTATAGCTAGACACAGGAAACTTCTTATTTAACAATTTTAAGTACCAATGCTTTGGAGAAATATAAGAAAGCTAAAAAAAGTTCTATTTAAAAGTCACTGCTAAATTAATAAATATTTGGCATCTGGTCTCAAATTGTTTGTATATTCAGCAGTTTGAAAATGAACCAAGGTCAACGTCCTAAAGCTGATTAGAACATGAAGTTAAAATTATATGCTATGATATTGTTAAAAGGTACCATCATAGTGCTTGTATAAGGAAAACAACATTCACTGTATACCCATTATAAATAAAAGTATAAATTATAGTTAAAATGGCAAAGCCATTTCGTTGAAATTATTCAACAGTTCCTAAATACAGTACTACTAAATTTTTTGGGGTAACCCTTTTTTAAACCCGAAGGAATCAAGACAATATAAAATCTGCCCCGAACTTGTGGAATTACGGAGGAACCAATATCATCTAACTTTAGTCATTGAAGAATCAGTAGGAACCTGCTGAATTTCCCAAATCTGCAAGCACTGAAAGAGATCTTTAAGGTATACTGATCTGCACAGACAAAAAATAAAAGACATATGTAGCCAAACTTATTAGCCGTAGCAAGAGAATACAGAAAGATGCTCTAGCAATCTGATCTCTTTTGAACCCTAAGACCAATGCTGAAACTGACTTCACTATATATCTTTCCATGATTTTTCAATAGAGAATAAGGTGAAGTTTAAATTTCATTTTTACACTGTTTCTTCATTTTGCCATTTTACTGTTTACAGATTGTTTCTTCATTTCATTCTTCCTTCTTCCCTTCTCCCTTCTATTCCTCTCTGCTGATACCATACCGGGAGTACACTACATCCAGCTCTGGAGTCGTCAGTACAGGAAAGACACAGACCTGTTGGAACAGGCCCAGAGTAGAGCCACAAAAATTATCAGAGAGGCTGAACACCTCCCCTGTGAGAAAAGGCTGAGAGATCTGGGGTAGTCCAGCCTGGAAAAAAGAAGGCTCTGGGGAGACCTAATTGCAGCTTTTCAGTACTTAGAAAGGGGCTGATAACAAAGATGGAGACAAACTCTTTAGCAGGGCCTATAGCAACAGGAAAAGGGGTAATGGCTTTAAATTACAAACTAATAGATTTAGACTAGATATAGGGAGAAATCTTTCATTATGAGAGTGGTGAAACAACAGAACAGGTTGCCCAGAGAGGTGGTGGATGCCCCATCCCCAGAAACATTCAAGATCTGGTTGAACAGGGCTCTGAGCAATCTGATCTAGTTGAAGATGTCCCTGCTCATTGCAGGGGATTGGACGACATGGCCTTTCAAGGTCTCTTCCAACCCAAACCCTTCTAAGATTCTATGATCTGCAAGTTAGCCCCATAGAAAGCATCAGGCTGTGGGCACACATCTAGCAGAGTGGAAAATGTTAAATATTTCTCTCTTAGAAATCATTACACACTATCAATTTTGTTGTTGTTGTTTCCCTCAGTTATTGAGCTACTTCAGGCTCTCACTATTTAAAAAAAAAAAAAAAAAAAAAAAAAAAAAAAACAAAACAACCAAAAACAAAAGCCAAAACATGTGCCACAACACAGAAAGGGTTTTGATTTTTCAATTTTGCATAAAAAGAAATGAAATTTCTGTTGAGGAAATGAATATGCTTGGTATGGATTTCTTGTCAGGAAATACCTTAAGGCTATTGACAAACAATTCAGCTACCTACATAAGATCCAACATCACAAATTTTGAAATCATAATTTTGTGAA
This sequence comes from Dicaeum eximium, assembly GCA_013396995.1. Classification (NCBI taxonomy): domain Eukaryota; kingdom Metazoa; phylum Chordata; class Aves; order Passeriformes; family Dicaeidae; genus Dicaeum; species Dicaeum eximium. The sequence continues at coordinate 93,202 of VWZP01008386.1, read as the reverse complement.
CAAGTGCCTAAAAGAAACAACTTTTGTTCTACATCAGCAGACCTGACTTAACTCTAAATCCAACAAATGACAGAAACGGAAATAATGCAGAAGTTAAAGAGAATACACCTGATTCTGAACCACAAACTGCCCAAAATGGGACACAAATCCTCCTGAGTTCCCTAGCACAATTAGATACTTCAGAACAGAATTCCAAAACACTGACGAAGCCACCTAGACCTTTCAACAAATCATTAAGCATGGCAGTTCTTGAACTCCTACATCCTCTGCTGCACTCAAGCACTCCAACAGGATCCAGAGTTCAAACCTCCAGCCTCCAGGAAGATGCCTATAACATTTTTTTTCTCCCCCAACAAACTGAGCACAGTTCACAGTCTTCCTGCTAAACAAAGGCTAGTGAATAAAAACAGGAAGGCTGTATTGTACATGATAGCCATGTCGTTTGAGCAATGACCCAAGACACCGGAAAACACAAGACTCTAGGCCTTTTTTAGTGGAGTGTTTGAAACATTTTGAACTTTGATTTATTTATGAGTTCAAACCTCATTAAATAAATACACAATAATTAATAGTAGCAATAATAATAGTAGTACAAACCTGAATTTCTATATGACGAGGGTTATCAATGAACTTTTCTATCAGTAAGCGATCATCACCAAAACTTGAAGCAGCTTCTTGAGATGAAAACCTAAAACCTTCCCTTAAATAATGAAAACAAAAAGAATCATCTGTATTTAACAAGTCCTGAGGCATACAAGAAAGAATATTTACTGATTTCAGTAAACAGTCAATCTTCACTAATCAAGACACATCTAAAAACGAAGTTGTCCCATTTGCTGATTCTTGGTGATTTGGTGATTCTTGCTGATTTGGTGATTCTGTTAATGAATCCCTTTTTTCAAGCTTTTTTTACCAAAAAAACAAAATCCCAACCAACCACAAACCAAACCAAAACATTCTCAAAGCACAAAAAATTTCAGCATGTTTAAAAAGCCTGAATATTTACAATAATTATGTATTCATTTTCTTTGTTGGCATTTTGTTCTGCAAAACTAATAAGGGAATAGAATTTTAAGACCCAGTGATTACCAAGTACTTGCTATACAGAAGTAAAGGTGAAACTCACCATTACTTACAGCACACAGCCCTCTCAATACTCAAGAACAGCAGAGATTGGCTAATTCTGCATTAAAGAACTGCAAATATAATATTACAGACATTGCAAATTTCACCACTGAACACAACCTAAAGATGCAATACTTGACCTCACAAAACACACCAGCTGTACTAGTAGTTTTTCCCTACCTTAAAAATATAAGTGAGTGTAATACAGAGCACTCTGTATGCTTCCCTCTTGTTTCTTCTCTTACGTATGTAGTTAAACAAAATAAAGATTGCAAGATACTTTATTTATTAACTTTTTTTTCCTTAATAGCAGAAAGAATGCTCCTTGGGTCATAAGCTCTGACAAACAAGATCATGAACAGCTTTCTCAGGGTGAGACAGCATAATGCAGGGACCCAAAGGCTTCACTGAAATTTTCTACAGGCTCTGTAAGTAGCATATTAGTGCCATTCATGCTGGTACATATGGAAAGCTTGGTCAAATTTGTGTGACTGACTACTGAAATAGCATCCCTGGTATCTGTGGCCAGAATAAGAACTACAGCACAACTGAGTTGAAGTTTTCATGCTTTCTGCCTCTTGGATGTAGTTAACCCAGACCACAGATTCACAAGATAGGTAAATTTACAGTAGAGAAATGTGTATATTTAAAAGTATATCTTCACATTTTTTCAACATTGTGGGATAATACATGTTGTAATTTTGAGAGATTATACCTAATGTACAACTTCCCTATATGCATATTTAACTTCAATATATTTAATTAACTAGTAAAGAAAATAAAGGGACATCAAAATTAGTGATACTGTGCACTACCTGATCTGTAAAAAAAAAGAAGTGCTGTAACAAACAAACAGACATATACAGTGTCAGTGTTTCTTATTGAAACTTTCTTTTGTAAACATTTTTGTGTCACATAGTTTTATGCACAATTATTCACAATGGACTTTTTCTTTCACTGAAGGAAGTGTGTTAATTAGAAATCTAAACTGCAATACATGTTAAAAAAAGACAGGTGCCTAATCCTCTCATCCACACATCTGTAAATCTTTTTAAATTATATATAATAGAAATTACTATATCAGATATTCTGACCTTGTTTTATCTTACAAAACTGTGCAGATGCAATTGTCCAGTGACAAAAATTACTTCCAAATGGACGTGAGGAAAAAAATTACTGAAAAGAAAGAAGCAGAGCAGGCTTTTTAGGGAGGCTGTGTAATCTCAATGCAAGGCCCAATAGGCAAAGCTCTAAGCAATCAATTTAAACTGAGAGCTGATGCTATTCAGAGGATGAAACTGGATGAGATGCTGTCTCTAGACCCCTTCAAGCATGCACAGCTATAAAGAGGAAAAACAGCATCTCTCTAAGGTTCCCCTCTCTCCTTACAGTACATTTACTCACACTGAAGTTTAGGTTGTACAAAAGCATTACTGATGTTGCCACAAGCCTTCCTGTGGTTGTCTGAAGTGAAACAGCCATGCCAGCTTTCTGCTTCTAGCTCTGAGATCAGCAGTGCTGGTTTAATTAAAACAATTTTCTTTCAAGGCAGTCAGACACTAATAAAAGACTACAGCCATTATGTAAAATTTCGGTTTTCAGAATCAGGAAATAGTAAAATAAGTTTTTTTCTTGTCAAGGCCAGCATTAGAAGGGCCATCTAGTTAAAAAGTAGACATTTGATAGCCATTAGTATAGTAGAAGCCCTCTAAAACCCTGAGAAGTTAAGTAACAAATAGATACTCAAATGTTGTTGACTTCACACACAAAACCAATATGGATTGCTTCAGCTTAACTCCAAAATTAAAAAAAATCAAGTAAAATTATCTACTCACAGCATTTTACATATCTTTACACACATAGATGGCATGGGAATATGTGGGTTTTTTGAAAAATATGATTTTAGGAAACACTGTTCTTTACTCATCCAGTAGATTCCTTTCCCTTACCTTAACAGCAGATACCTGTGCAGGACAGACCAAAGATGTCAAGCCCATACACTCTCATTTTGCACAGTACTTTCAAAGGCCAAATGCAATGCTTTGGGAAGATAATGAACTTAATACACAGGCTTGTAATAGGTAATGCTGTTGAGTTTTTAAATCATTGTCCTCTTATACTGCACACTTCATATAGCCCTTGCTTTAGGAGGTGAAGGATTCAGAATGATTTGCTACTTATTATTCCACATTAACTTCTTCCACTGCTCATTCCAAGCACAAGACCACAAAAGAGAAATTATAAGGGGTTCTTGGAATCTGAGAACAGATGTTTGATTTCCATTCATAAAATAGGCATAAGCACCAAGAAAGAATTTCAGGAACAGGACAATTTACATTTTCCTATTATAAGTTAAAAAACAAAATCATCTCTCTAAAAATCTGTTGCTGGAAGCTGTCTTAGTAAAAACTTTCAAAACTGATACCCACTAAGCATGCAAGACTTCAACATCTAGGAAAAGCTACGAAGGTGAGACAACAGAGGGGAATTACTTACACAAAGCTCCAAATTCTTCAAAGGTAACTCTTAAAATAATTTAGTACAAATTTCCATCTTGGAGGTTATTATGTCTGCAGCTGAAGCTACTAGCTAAAGAAACTAATTTCTTTTTGCAAATCCACAGAGTTTCAAACATGGCCCAATAGCTCCTGTATGATGACCTCCGATGCTGAACCTACAAGCCAATAAGTGCCTTTACATTCAAAGATCCATCACAATCTCTGCCAAAAAAATTCAGTCTGTTCTTTGGAAAAGACAGAATCCTGAATTTCATTCCTTTCCAGAGCTGCCAGGCCACCATTTGGAGCCATGAAGCCTAGAGATTTAGTTAGATGTACAATTGTTATGAGCATACTGGAAACAAGAAGCCTTCAGTTTCTCCACAAAGAGAGAATGATACAGATGAGTTGTAGGTAGTCAGACACATGCTCTAGTCGTGTTTTGCTCTACTGCATCATGAACTTCATGCTGCCTATACCTGGAAAGCACTTTCAGATCACAGTGGCTGGGGTGCAAGCACAAAGATTCTTCACATACAAGACCAGAGTTGGGATGATCAATGACTAAGTTAAAAATACTTTTAGATACAGGCCACAACAGAACTTTCTTAGGCTGTAAAAAATCTACCAACATTAACTAAATTGCTTGTCAGAAATCTGCCCTTCATTTTCAATACAATTTCAAGTGGGCATCTATTAGGTGAAGAAAAGGCATGCTAAATTACACTTCTCCAAACCACGAAAACTAGCTAGGGATTACATTAGAGTGAACATAGGGCTATTTTAATTTCAGATGTGGGTCAGTGGCTTGAACTGTACACAAAATTCAGGCACCCCCGGGAAGTGGTTACAGCGCTAATCCTGACAGAGTTCAAGAAGTGTTTGGACAATGCTCTCAGATACATGGTGTTACTCTTGGGGATGCAAGGGAAGGGGTTGGACTCTATGATCCTTGTGGATTCCTTCCAAATCAGGAAGGATTCTATATAAAGACTTTTGTTTTCAAGTAGTATTTTCAATTAATCTCATGAGACAAAACCAAAACAAGTTTACAGATCAAAGTATTACCAACCGTTCTTCACACTCACCTTGCATTTATGAATCCTAAAATGCAAGAGGCCATTCAGATATTGGTTTCTCCAGAGTCTGCCCATAGCTGATAATTTGTTTTTTTTTAGTATTATAAGGGTCTAAATGCAGCAAAACTATACAGTACAAAACTATACAGTAGTTTTATGCAGTATTAAAACTAACAGATACATTGTTTTGTCAGTAACAATTGAGTCACCTTCAAAACACTCAAGTCAGGTGTACTCTAGACACGTAGATAGGAACAATTTCAGATCCATAACACAACTAATTGACATGTACAACAAATATTTTACAACCTCACAGGTTTCTTAAAGACAGACTAGAAGAGAAACCCTAATGCTCTACTTCACTTGCAGAGTAAATCTGTTTGTCATCAAGTCCTCTTAAAACTCACTTTCATCTTCCTGCAACAAGTATTTTGTCAACTTAATTTTGCGTATTCACAAATGTTAAAATAAGAATTTCTCCTTGATTTAGGTTCAATAAAGAGTGTTGATCTCTGACTGGGTGTTCTTCCTCTTAGCACCTTTTAGATTTAACATTACACTATAAAGACAAGGGTTGCATAACTAACCAAGAGGCTTATTTATAATGACTCCACTCCAAATAATGAGGAGTTGAATGATACCTCAGAATTGAATTGGACTCGATGATCCTTGTGGGTCCCATTCAATTCCAGATATTCTATCATTCAAAGGCTTTCCATAAACAAGGCAAGCAGCTCAAATTATCATTAAGTAAGACTGAGTTAAAGTAATATCACTAAATTAATTTAGTGATATGCAAATGTACATAAAAGAATATCCCTAGCTAGCTTCCACTGGTAGCAATCAGCTCTACCAGGTGAGTTTCTAAACCATAATCACAGCCTTTTGGAGAAAGTTGGAAATCATGATTTTAGATCTTTTTAAAGACTTTTACTTTAAAACAGTTACTTTAATCAAGCTACTTTGCTCCTTTCTGAACTAAGCAAGAAATTAATGCCTTCTTTTCAAGTCCAGCATATGAACTGCTGCCTGAACAAGATCAAGGCAGTAATTTTATATTCCAAAGCAGTAGCAACAAAGTATCCTTTTACAAAAGCAGGTTATTCTAGATCTTCATTCTAATGCACAAAACATTTTCCTATTTAGATTTTAATACAAATGGACTACATGGAGCAAGGTACAAATAAACCCACCATGTTTTCTTTACATCTAAAATTTAACTGCTAGACATTCATTGTTCTTTCATCCAACTTTTCGGTTTTGACAAACAAAAATTTAGTAGGGGACAAAAATGACAGGGAAGTCTTGCAGGTGACTAAATTAAACTAATGAAAATTTCATTTGTACTTTGAGTTGACTCCAGCACATGTGCTGCTCCCTCTGTGCAGAAAGGAAAACATTCAGGTTATTTTGGACCAAATAGGCTTTTCATTACAAGTTTTGAAAAATCAGAAAATACATTTTCCTGTAAGGTCAGCAGCACAGAGAGTTGAAATCAGGCTCACTCACTGACAGAACATCAGCAGAGAACGGATTGTAAAATTCCGAATCAACAACAAAGCATCATGCAATGTTCAGGATGCAGACAACCAATAAGAGACATGAAGCCATTTGTGTTGAAACACATGTTGTTTCAAAACAGACAAAAGTACAATAGTTTGCTGATACAAATGCTTTAAACACAGAAGTATGCAATTTATTAGAACACATTCTGGTAACACCATATGTGTTTCCATGTATTAATTTTTTTTATCAGTCTAATCAACTTCAACAGAACTAATGGCGTGCATTAATGTTTGTGAATCAAGGCCAATAAACATTTTACCTAACACAGAGAATTAATAAATCAGCACTCTGAAAGGCATAGAGCAAATTGTTATTTGCAGTCTAACATTGGACTAACAGCAGCTGTAAATGTTGGTTTTTTACTCAAATTAATGGACAATGTTTTGTAAGGTTTATGCAATAATTAATTAGAAATAGGCACATGCAAACTTCCAAAGTCTATTTCTCACTATGCTAAAGGGAGAAAACCAAATAATATCCAATTTCTCTGTCTAACATTTCGTATCTGCTCAACTGTCAGCTCACAATGGCTTAATGGAACTTCAGTAACTGCAGCATTCATCAAGGCAAGCTTTTGGACAGCATCTCACCTGGTCTCTTCATCATCCCAAGCGATTCTCATGCCTTTCCCACCACCACCTGCTGAGGCCTTGATCATGACAGGGTAGCCTAACAGCGGGGAACAATTAGACAGAAGTTCAAACTTTGTTCAGTTGGTCAGAGGAACATGACAACTGACCACATGTCCAATAAAGCCAGTAGACAATAACTTCACTTATTAAAACACTTTGTTTGCAGCGAGAACAGAGGAGAAATTTTTCTTTTCAAAACTTAGCTGTCAGAGCAGTAATTTCTACAGGAAGAAAGGCTGTCTTCTCCAATTCATTTATACCAAAAAAAACACTGAATGAATTATTCCCAAATAATGAAGTGATTTATGAATAAGGCATTTGACCTTTTTAGCTCACATTTCTTTAGGAGCAATTTTTTTTCCTTTGTTGCTGCTTAAACTATTTTTTTAACTAATAGCAAAAATTAGTAGATCTTCACAAATTAAGTCTAAAGATTGCGTAAACAAATATGCATCTTATCAACACTTCTAGAGCAGCACATTTTAAATAACTGAGCAACTCAAGAGCTGTGCTGCTTAGATATTATGTAATAGTATCAGAGCACAGATTACTTTTGTTTACAATTAAAAAGCATTCTCTCCAAACTGACATGTAGTAAGAAAAAACAAGGAGTATAACTCTGTCAGCATTGTACATAACTGGCAATATCTTACTCATAGAACAAGACAGTGTAATACAGATATGAGGCAGGATCTTCCTTTTCTGAAAGCTAGGAAAGTACAGTAACAAAGTGCACCGTTTAAATGCAGATTTAGTAATGTTTGTTTATCTTTTAATACAAATAATTTCATTCAAAGCAACTTGAGAAGAACTTCAGAGAACTTCACCTTTTTCTAGATGAGCATGCAGAAAACTAAAAATCAAGGATCTGGTTAAAATGCTTTTGACATTTCTAGGATAGCAGAAAATTCTTCATGCCTTTGGTCTCCAGAATGTTTAGGCATTAGAACATTAGGCAAATATGAGACCAGCTGATATTGTCTGCCAAGAAGAGTCTATCAGTCTTTGAAAACTGAAAATATATTCTATAAAAGGCTTTGATCTGGAGACAGAAAGAGACATTTGAATATGGTTCCTAGAAGTTGTCCAGTCTACTGTCATGTGTGTTACTGATATTTACTGTTTCTGGAATGTAGATCTACTCTTGCTCTGTCAAGTGACAGCAACACAATATTCCCACCTCCTTCTCATAGTGATCTAACTGAAAGGAGGTTCAGGAGAGGAAAATTAAAACCAACAAGATCTGGAAAACTTTTGTTTTCTTAAAAAGTCTGAAATGGATACCAAAAAAAGGCATGAGACAAGCATAAGAAACAGTAGGGTTGACTGGAAGGCAGAAAAGCAGCAACAATACACGAGAACATTAAATTAACAAAGAAACAGAAAAAAAATCAATAAAATAGTTTTCAACTTAACACATTATTAGACTATGAAACCCCAGGCATATGTAGAGCACAAACCAAGCTCCCATAGGCATGGATTACCAAAAGGCCATAAATCTCCATGCCTCAGAATCTAAAGTAGTGTCTTGTTACAGCATATAAGGTTAAGACCAAACAGAGCCATGCAAGTAACCTTTCTGGAGTCTCTTTTAGATTTTCTTATTAAATAGCTGACACTGCCCACAGAAGGGTACAGAATAAGCTATAGAGTAACAATGAGCCTGATCCTGGCCTCTACAATCCCAGAGATTAAAGGATAAAGTCAAAATAATTCTAGATTGCATGCAGAAACAGTCAAATTCAACCAATTTTCATGAAATACAGCATATGCAATACCTCCACAATAGCATTTTATTGATGCTGTAGCTGCATCTCCAGATCCCTGGCAGCTGCCAGGCTCCTATACAAGTCACTGGATATCTTGAAATAAAGCTAAAAGCACATCTTGTATAACTTCCATGCAAGAAATGAGATTTTACAGGATAACACTAGCGAATCTCTGGCAATACTATCACCATCTGGAGACCCTGTCCAACCCAAAAAGCTGCGAGAGTGCAATCTTGAAACAAGCATTGTTTTAAGCTTTATTATGGCAAATGCACTAAGGCAAATGCACAATTTCCATCACTTAGTCTATTTTATTCAGTGTCACATGTACTTGAAAAATCATCATTAATTATGCTACCAATTTCAGTCTAACAGTATCAGTCTCTTGACTGGTTTGCTGATTTTAATTCTGTAAGCAGAATCTAGTCCTAATTTACTGTTCTTTAGTTTCCAAAGCAAAACAGGCATATTGAAAATGAGCTTGGTAAGTCTTTGTATGCTTCAAAATGTCATTCCTCTATCACAACTCACATGGTTAAATTATCAGAGAGCATACATGGGTTACTAGTATCATTTACCAAGTGCAGCACCACTTTGCTTCCACTCCCTCCCACCTTTTATATACAGTGATTATATGTCAGCCATGCTTGTAGGCAAGGCAGTTAAAGACTCCCAGGAGCCACTATATAAGTAAAAATAAAATAGGTTTTAAAAAATAAAGTAAGGCCTGTTTTGAAAAAATACATACAGCTTTTCTGGTTGAGAAGGAAAAATTGCAACAGACCTCTACATGTTAGCATGTAAATTAGCCACTCACCTGAAAATAAGGGTACTGGAGCTTTTGCTCAAATATGAGGTTACACACTCCTCGCTCTTGGGGAGTTCAGCTGAACTAAGCTATAGAGCAGCTCTTCAGCCAATACCAAAGACTGAAAGGAAGGCCTTGAAGAATTTAAGTTTTGCATACATATTGGGTATACGATACTGAGATCAGAATGCATTACTCAACACTCTCCACTTTTGTACTATTCAGCAGCAATCAAAATTGCTAAAGTATGTTCACATGGATTGGTTGGATTAGTTGTGGGAAGGGAGAGGCATGCAAACGATTTCTAACACCATTTGTAAGTACCCACAGCAACAGCAATGAAAAGACTCAAAGCAGACACATTTTTGAGTAGGTGTCAGGTTTTCAATTCTTCCCTCAAATTCGATGCCAATTTATGTAAAATTAAAATGGTATGTGAGATTAAAACCTACTCTTGATTTATAGTTTTTCTTGTGACACCTTAAGGATGAGTCTAAAGATCTTAGGAGGCAAGAAAGCAAAAAGCAGTCAGACTTCAAGATCACTGCATCTACTTTTGCTGCTAAATAGGTACTCATAAGTTAGGACTTCTTTGTTTCCAGGACAGTTACTGTTCTGGGAATCTGAATGATAAAAGGAGGAAACAAATTTCTCATGTCCCACAATTGTTAGCTCCCATCCTTTGCCACCATGGTTTTTAGATGTCATTTACCCATTTTTATAAAGTTGCAGGTAGTAGACCACAGAACACATCGTGCAGTATCAGTTTGAGCGACATTCATGTGGCGATACAGGATTCTTTTCAATATCCATTATTAAATGCTAGCACTAACTAAATCCCTGTCAAATGAAACATGACAAAAAACCAACTCATTCATCTCTTCAGTTTTGTACAGACTTTCATTTTGTTTTAACTGACTGCACTTCATAGCTGCTCAATCCTTTCAAATAGAGGAGTCAAACTTTCTGGAGTTTCATTGATGCTTCAGAATTAAGAAGCCAACAGTTCTTAATGTACAATTCTACAAAAAGACTACAGACTTCTACAAACTAAAAGCAGCATGGGAAAAGGGCCAACGTAATTAAGCACTACAGAAAGGTTCAGAAGAGCACACCAGCCCACACCAACAAATAGAGAAGAGAGATAGTAGAAAGGAGCCAATACAGCAATTTGTGCCTGAACTTCTTTCAATTTCTGATTTAACCTAGTTTCCCTGTCACATTCTCTATACAACACAGGAAAATATCTCAAATCAGGGGCAAAAAGAAGGTTTAACTCCCACGCCTAGAAAATGTGTATCCATAGATAATAGTCACTGAAACAGGTAACAGCTCTGTTCTAAACCCTGAGGTGCCATGCTCCACTACTACTGGATCTTTGACCAAAACACAGCAGGGAGAAGCAGGAAAAAACCACAGACAGCAAGAGAGCATCACACAGAGTTTTACTGTTTTAAGCGCTGACCCACCGTTTTCTTTTTTTTTAATTACTTAAGCTTTCTTAGAAGATTGAAACTCTGAAATTAGTGAATTGGAAACAAGTAGTGAAATCAGAAACAATCTGAAAGTATTCCACTGCATATCAAGTGCTCTACATACAAGGACAAATACATTACACATATACACAAGAGACTATAATTTCATTCTATCTTAGATCCTTTGAAATTAAAATCACTACATTTTATTCTGGTCAGTGGTTACAATTAGACAGAAGCTTAACCAAACTGATCAACTTGTCAAAACATGGGTGGGGAAAATGCTAGAAGGGACATTTTTCTTTCACAACATGGCATCATAGTACAAAACCTTCTTGTATCAAAACAGTTTAAGAATTTTCCATCTAAATAAAGCACCACCCAGCTGTCTGTAATTGACTTTATTATCACAGATTTAACACTGCCTTGATATAATGACCTCCAAAGTGCTACTGATATCAAAGACAGGAACCAGTCAACAGAACACCAGAAAAACTCAGAAGAAAATTAAAAAAGAATGTATTTTAAAGGGTGTCTAGAAAGCCACTGCATGCCTTCTGACTTACACTCATCAAAACTGTTTAAGAAAATACATGCAGGAAATCTTTAAAACACAAGAGCAAGAAAGATTATTGAAGAGAAAGTAAACTGAAATAATGTCAACATTATTATGTCTTTATGCATGACTAAACCAAATCTTATTTACCCTCCTCTTCTGAATGTTCCAGTTTGGTTAATAACCTTTTTCTTTTGGTACTGCTCCCATGACAGCAATCAGTTATCACTGGATTTCACAACCAGGACATAAAGCCTGACTCACAGAAACGCTGACTTCAATTGTGTCAGCCTAAAAGTCAGACAAGCCTAGGAGGGGTTTCAGAGCAGTTAACCAGTGCAGGGTAAAAGCCCCTACTTAAACTGAAAACAAAGTTCTTACACTGCTTAGAAGTTACCTGTAGCAGTACAACTCCCACTTTCTATCTGGCACATAAAGGCAGAGCAATAGCTCTTGACAAGAATAAGAAAAGCTGTTTATCTACCTGTGATAAACCTAAATAGCCTCTCATAGTTGCAGTCTCAAAGGGAAAACTAAAGAAAAATCCCAAGAAAAGTCAGATATCTTACTGCATTAGATTCTTCTTCTAGAAAGCATTTAAAAACATGTGTAATTTCAAGCATATGGTTTAGCATTTTCACTAATATCAAGCTTCAGTAAATAAAAGCCAAAACTCATTAAACACATATTACACTTAACCTTCATCAAAATTAGTCCCAGACTCATTTGCTGGTTGCTCTTTTCACCATTCTGCAAGATATTCAGAAGCTGAATAGTGACTTTATTACAGTAAGAACAGAATGCTGGTACTCTTGATCATATTCAAGCTAGCTGCAGCCCACACAGTGATGAAGAATGAAGATCATAACATCACTGGTCAGTCTCCATATAAAGAGAAGTGTACCATGCCTAACTTCTGACTATCATGTCCAATTGCAGATATACTTTTAGATAACTCCTTTATAGTGAGGTATTCATTACTGTATATTACATTCATTCCACAAATCATGGCTGCACTTGTTCTGTAAAGTACAGTTTGAAAAGCTCAAATGTGATGATTTAAGAGACAGGGCATTAATGCCTAGATTCCTCCAGCCCTATGGGCAACAGGGAACTTAAAAACTATTAAAACATTATTTGTTCTATAGGGATTACTTATTACACATTCAATTTAGTCAACCATGTCTGCTGAGAGGCACACAAATCCCACCATAGCTAATTTAAGAACTTACCAATTTCCCTTGCAATTCTGACAGCTTCATCTGCATCCTGTAAAAGCAGGAAATGAGACCCAACGTTAATCCCATCAGCCATTGCACTATGTCCTGAGGGCAGTCATATATTGCACTACTGTCTCCTCCGATTCATTTAATGTTTGATTTTACAACCTTCTGACCCTTTTCAGCCAGAGGAATGTAAAATTAATACCATAAGTGGAATGTAAATTCTACCTCATCATTAGTGCACTGAGAAACTCAAAGCAACGAGGAATCAGCTGACAGGAAACACAACCAGAATCGCAAAATTATTTTCTGCAGTTGTAGGAATTTAATGCTAGAATTTAGAAGTTTACAATCAATAATGGACCATAAATCAGATCGTTAAAGTTTGTCCACTACCAGCTTGTTTCTGTCCTCACAGGTATTCCCTGTGTTTTCCTGATTGTTGTCAGTAGGGGGAGTTGATTCTCTATTGTTTAGGAGTAATTCAAGTTCAGGAAAAAAAACCTTGTAGAACTTCTTCAAAGACAAATGGGTTTTGTTTACTCAAGAAAGAACACAAGCACTTCAGTTTTGAAAGTTCTGCATTCTGAAGACAAAATAAACCTTTAATGCATCATTTAAAACTGTATCTGAAAAGACAAGATTCCCATAATTGTTTTCATTTAAGAGTTGCATAAGCCAACTTTACAAATCCTTTTGTTGATGCCACCTATTGCTTCAGCTGTCTCATACTACTGTAGCCTGGTAGAGAAAAAAGTCCTGGGAAACTCAGAGAATAAAAACCAGAATACTTTATTTACTTACATTTCAATAACCAAATCACTTCTCCTGCAGTAGTTAATTCTTGTTATTTCTACTGATAACAGTGTATTTCCATTATACAAAATTAGAAAGAAAAAGGGTTAATTTACAGTGGAACATGTTAAGCTTGAAAATTCCATCCAAATTTGCTAATATTTATACTATCCCACGACATACATTTAAAAATTTGTATAGAAGGCAGTAATGTCTGGAAACCACCAGCTGCTAAGTGTGTCTGCAACTATGGAGGCTGACTTATGAACATTAAACTGAAACCTGATATTTTTAAAGCTTTCAAGGCAATCCATTTTAAAAGCACCCAGGTCAGAACTTAAAAAAAATACATAAGAAATGTTCATACCTGGTTCATTTATGTCCGATAATAAAACAAAATCCTCTTTAAAAGTCTTCAGTACCTAGTAACAGCCCCATGAAGAATAAGAGGGCTGGCAGGGGAAGTTGTCAGAAAATTTAATTTCCTTTCATTAGCTAGTCTGCTCCACAAATCGGTGCTTGTTAAGTTCAAAGCAGTCCTGAAAGCAACATCAGTTTTAAGTCTTTTTACTCCAGTCACATCTGTTAATGAGATTTTTTCCAAATAACAATTGTTTTTAACTCAAGAGATAAATCTAGCAAAAAAAAAAAACCTGCCCCTCACACCCCCCCCAAAAAAAACCTCAAGAGTTTACTGTTTTATTACACCTTGCTGCTTTCCATGACCCTGCACCCTCCAAATTTTAGCTTAAAGGGATAAAATGCATGAAAAGGGTCATTTAAGAATGTTAGTGGTTTCCACACATTGAGTTTGAAGGTTCTTTGTTCCTGCCTGTGACAGTTATGCGAGAATACTTCCCCTTAATAGCCTCTCTGTCAGGAAGTGTTAAACCTGCCAAATGCAGACAATTAGAGCCTCTTGAACAAAATGCAGGAAGAGTGATGACTGATGAAGAGCCACGATTATAGTTGAGAAGGAAACTTTTACATTTCTTTTCTCTTGCAAATTCCCCCATATATTTGCAAAATAGAATTAAGGGGTGGAAGCAAACAGGGTAATCTTTTTTCACTTAGTTACCTGCAAACAAGTGGCTAACTGATACACTGTAGCCCACAGGAAGACAAGCTGCAAATCATTACAGAGGAACTTTTCACTGCCACTGTATTTTTACACATGCACACAACAACTTTAAGTAACAAGCAGATTGGTATCAGCAGCACTAATTGTCTTAGTTCTGGCTTGAAAAGACTTTAGTGATCTGCCCAGCACAGTTATTAATTTACACTGTGTCAACATCTGTTTCTTTTACAGTTCTAATATATTAGAACCCAAACTCTAAGATATGAGGAAAAAATATAAATCCATGCATACTCCAATTTTCTCTTTCAAAAAGCATTTCTGAACCAGAAAAAAATATGCTGTGATTTAAAGAGGAAAACTAGCAAACAAAAAAAAATTATATATTGCAATCTCTGGTACGTGTTTTGATCTTTTTCCATATAAGGGTATGTAGAATATATGTTTGAAATATCATGAATTTCACTTGCTGATTACATAAATACAGAAGCAGTTTGAGTAATCAAGAAAAGTTAGAACAGTTATTTTAGCTTTTTTGTACATATAACTCACGACAGATACACAGTATTTGCACAAGAGGGGCAAAGAAGCAAATGCTATGATACTGCCTAGCACACATGTCCATATGTGCAAAATATACAAAACCACACTGGTACTAAAAGCACTATTTTTTAAAAGCAAAAGACCTCAATGATTTACTGCTGTTTCTTCCAAAAGCACATTAGCTACACTACCATTTCCCCAAAATAAACTGGAGACTGTAAAGAAATATATAATTTTAGCACCACCTTTTATTGTACAAATAAAAATGTTCAAGTAATGCTAGAAGTTAATAAAAGTCCTAAGAGTTATAAAATTATGTCATAGTGTTTTCACAAATAGGTGATTCCATTAAGTTAAAGAGACATAAAAGACTCCTTTAACATAATTCCTAACCTACATGCCTCTCAACCAGGTACCAGCAGGTGGAGACAGAAAAACAAAACTGTCTTGATGTAGGGGAATGCCAGGATAAAGCTGATTAAGTGACTCCTAGAACTGTGAAATATTGTATTTATTATTAAGAACTGCACAATGGTTTTCATGGCTGAGGGCCTTAGCCTTAGAGGACCTCCAGTTCATATCCAGTCTCTTAACCTCTCCAAGAGTGATCATTCAATCCTAATGTCAATATCCCAATGCAAAAAATCATCCAAAACAGGTACCCAAAACTTTAACTACAGTAAATTCAGAGCTTTGCTGAAGACCTCTCATGTGTTTACTGACATCAGTGAAACTAAGTAGACACAGACATTATTCTTCTGTGTCTACATCCAGCTGTGCTCTATCAGTCATAAAACCCAAGTGGCTGTATATGGTGAAACAATACAAAAACCATCCTTCCCTTGCCATTCCTTGGCCAGTTTCTCACCACAGCATGTTCTTATGCTCATTACTCAGCCTCCACTTTCCAGTCTCTTACTCCATTTTAGTTGTTTACAGTCAATACATCATCTCAGCCCTAACTTTAGTATAGCCATTGCTCACATGGATTACTGCTAATTCTTTTGATTAAAACAGTTTACCACTACCTCTCCCTATCAAGTTTTATAAAACTAATTCTAGTTACACATTTTGACATTAATTACCTTTGAAGGCTTTTGTTGGCTCTCTAGCTGACAGCACAAGACTCCAGTTCCTTACATGTTCAAACTGGATTTCTCAGTTGCCCCAGCCAACTGAGAAACTGACCCAGGGATAAGAAGAAAATTAATCTTTGTCAAACTGCTCTCTCTACTCCACATAGCTCCACTCTCAGCTTCATATTTGCTAGAGCATTTGCCAGCACAAGAACAGTTAGTTGTGTCTGTTATGCCAAGCATCCTCCTCTTCAATCCTTCTAGCTTTAAATATACTGTGGAAGGGCTTCTTTCTTTTAAATTTCTAATTTAATTATTCCTCACTGGGAATTTTTCTGCATGTAACTTCTCCAGGGTGTTATTACAAAACCTTAGCAAGTACAGTGTCTCCTACGTGTAAGTGTTAAGCAACATAAAAGAAGAAAAATATCCTTTATTCATGAAGAACCTAAGTATCTGCAGCACTATTTAACAAGGATAAAGACAACTATTCTAGTAATAAAGATTTTCAGTGCAGTCCTGAGCTGAATAATGAAGCACTAGAAGTTGCTACTCTGTGTTTGCTTTACTATTCATCCACAAAGAACACACACAATGGATCAGTCTTAATTTCTAGCATTGTCAGAGGCATAAATGCAGTTTTCCTCCAGCTTTACTGAAGTCCACTTTAAAGCTGAAGCCACCTCTAACCACCTTAAGCATCAAGCAGACACTTAATTCCTTCTTAAGGCCTCTAAAAATTTTATTTCTCAGGAAAAGAGCCCTCAAAGATTTTGTAAGCTTCGTAACTGTGACTAAAATAGGTCTCCCACAGAATTGAAGAAATCCTACACAGTCTCCAGTTCCTTGTGTGTTGCTGTTCTGATTAGAGCTGGTATCATGCTGCTTTGCCCTTCCTATCTTAGTCTGAATTTGCAAAATAGCACATCAAGCTATAACCAAAGATCATGCATCCTATTTGACCTAATTATTTGGGTATTCATTTGAGCTAAAGACATTGCCACAGGAAGAAAAATCAGAACAAGCACAGGCACATATTTAGATCCATAGCAAGTATGACACTATCAATTATCAGAAGCTTTATTTCCTATAATTGGTAATCAAAGCAGTGGTTAGCCTAAAACTTCCAACTCCACTTTTTGATGGAAACTTCAATGCTGGCAATGTCTGTGGACTTTCCTTTTTCTTATTTGGTGGGCACACTGCAGGTTTGGGTTTAGGTTTTTTTTTAGATATGTACCCTTTTTCATCAACACTCTTCAGATAATCAGAACTTGTGCAGGGCTGCGGTAGGTGAAACTGGTATGACATGGACACATTGGGATTAAGCAACTACCACATAACTCCTTTCAATAACAGAGGACTGGAGTAGTCAACTCAGACCTACATTTCAGTTCATTTGGTTTTAAGGGTATTGTTGCATATAGCCCATTGCCAACTACATCACTTAAGTTTCTTTTTTGTGTCAGGAACTTCAGATAATCGTCACAAATAGTGCAATTGAAGGTCTACAAAACAAGTGCAACAAGAAAGCAGCTCAGCTGCACTGGTTTTAGGTCTGTCTGTTCATTAACCATTATCCGACTTTGTCAGGTTTGGTTTTTTTATTAGCAGAATAACAGACCCTTACATAAGTTTTAACTTGATACAATGAGAAAACCAGCATTTTGAGTATTTAATTCTGCATTAGGGAATGTTTTGTGGTGTTCGAATAATTAATTCAAAGCTATCTCCTCGCTAGATGCTTTTCTGGACGTTATCTTCAGGATTCCTAGAAGAATATACAGGATAACCAGAACAGAGAATGTTATGCCCAATAGCTTGGCTGCTGTTAAATCTTATCAGTGCTGAAGGACCTCATACACAAGAGACTGCTAAAACATGCAACAAAAACCTGAAATTTGCCAATTTGCCACTCCCAGACTTCAGCATGGCCACAAAGGCCAGTCTAAAACTCATATGGAGTCCTCCAGAACAGAAAGAAGTCTGCACTTTTACCTGTTGCAGCATTATCCTGCTACCAGACACTACACACATCACACATTTCCATCACAAGTACTGAAAAATTCTCTTGGGCATTTTGACCTCAGCTATTTTGTGATTACGTGATTTTATCATTCTCTCTCACCAGTCAAGTTCTCCAGGCAGCCTCATTGGACCAGGTAATTTTGTGGAGGCTTAGCCCCTTTGAACTCTATTTACCTTTCACTTTTAGTCGAGTTTTGGGGCGTAATTTGTCTCTTAACAGAGTTTAAAAATCCAGCTTAGCTACTACACTCTTTTTCATGTAACTTAAAGTTTTACTCAAACTTCATTAGAAAAAAATCTGATTTGACATGTAAAGCATAGAAATTTTCAACCCAGAAGGTCAACATTTTCTAATGCACCAAGTTATAGTTCTATACAATGAAGGTTTTAAAAGAGAAAAGCTTAATTACATTAACATAGACAATATATTAAGATACACAGGAAAGCTTGTAATAGTCCAACAGAATCACTATAGCAGAAAATAAACAAAAATGAAGATATACTTTATTTAACCTTATAAACTATAAAGAAACAACTTTTTTTTTTTTTACAAAATTGTTGGAAGACATTCCTTCTAAAACCACACAAAGAGCAGAGTTGTAGATTCTGATAAAGAGCCACCAAATTCCCCCTTATCCCATCTTCACCCTGAATTTTGCAACACATGGAAATATGCACCATCAGAACAGACCATAAAATGGAAACTTCACACAGTTCAACAAGCTTCACTTAACTCAGAGCTGTCAAGATCTTGGCCAACAAGAAGACCTCAGAAATGTAAAGATGTGCAAATAAGTCAAATCCACACCTGACATTTAACACATCTACCTGCCTTCATGTTAAATTTAAAGCAAAGTATTTTTAGATACTCCACTGAAGAACTCCTAATACATCATTTATTAGCAAGGACTTTCTCCTCTTCTCCAAAGCTCTCTTGTTAGTAAAAATCTGTACTCCATTTTTAATTACATTTTACTGAAAAAGAAGAGGAAATTATAATTAGATTCTGCATCAGACCTTCAATAGGTGTACTTTGATTTAGACACTGTTCCTACAGTGGGCAGACAGTAATTAAATGATTTCTCACCTTGACTACTCCATCAAAGCCAGGAATCGTGTTGACCTTTGCATTCTTGGCTAACAATTTGCTTTCAATCTTGTCTCCCATAGCTTGAATAGCATGTGTGTCAGGTCCAATGAAGGTGACACCTTCTAATGCCTGCAAAGACAATGAAAACAAAACTTTAGGAGACAAAAATAAAAATCAGCTTTTCTATACACAGATATTACTATTAACTTTTTTCTCTTTTTCAGCTGACTAATGCAATGAGACTTATAAGGCAGTGATCTCTTTATAAAACAACAGAGCAATATATAAATATTTCAGACAGTTCATTAAAAATGTGTATGACCTTGTGAAACTATGTATAGACACAGATTCAAAGCCCTATAATTAGCATTTGTATAAATCAAAAGCCAGGCCAGAGAAAAATAGCTGCAAGAGGAAGTACTCCAGCCTGAAAGTTAGAAATATCCCTTCAGAAAACAGAGGCTTGTTAATTCACCATTGAAATAACCAAAAGTGATTTACAAAGATGCACTTGCCAAATGATAACAGTTTAAAATTCTATTTAGTATACAATCCTAAAATCAAACCTCAATGAAACATCACAATGAAAATATAGTCGTTTACTCAACATAGATAAGACCTTGAAAATAAAGCAGTAAGTGAAATAACATTTCCCAGTTCTTTCAAGCAACTCTTCTCCAATAATAATGTGGAACAGGGTTAACATAAAATGTTTTACTACTTCAACATCAATATGTAGGTAAAACACTGAACTGCATGTTTCTTCTTCCTGTTTCTCTATGCCAACAATAGACTTCAACAAGGTTATTCAGATAGAGGCATTTTTTCAAACCTCTTCAGGTCAGTACTACAGTAAGTTAAAGGCAATTCTATCAGAACTATTCCCTGAAAGTTACTGATGCAACAGCGAGTACATGTGTTTCAGGTAAATTTGCATCTTTTGTACTGGAGGGAGAAAAAGAAGATGAAAGAGAGCTAAGGATGAAAAAGAAAATTTAAATCTTTTTTTTAAATCAAGCCTTGCACAATTTTTCCAAATTACATTTATTTTCTTCTCCCCAATTCTAAGATACCTGTAAAAAGTCTAAAAACAACTTGTTTCTAGCAATGGGAAGCTAATTTAATATCAATACTAACAAAATGGGAAACAGCAGTTTCTTATATCACAATTTATGCCTTAGTATTTTGTTTTTCTGACATATACTTGTGCTACACAAACCATATAGTTGCAGTCACTAATGATAAAAAGTCATTTGTTGAAGCTTTGTGTATTTACGTGATGGTGGTACGTGATCCAACCCCAGAACATAGGAAAAATACGTTTAAGTTGGGAAACATCCTCCTATTTGTGATCTTATAAGAGAGCCAAGAGAGCTCAACATGCTCGGGAGTCACCGTTTGCACTGTCAGCAGCTTCCTAGCAGGAGCAGTGTAACAGCAGCAGCTCTCTGTAGATTATTTCATACTGTCCTAGCTAACAGGGTGCTAGAGATCATCCAGAAAAGATCAGTGAGCATTACAGCCACATAAGGAAGCTTGGAGCAAGGACACCCAAACCAAATGCAGAGCATCAGTTCTGCTACATCAAAGGATTGTTAGCTCTGACTCACAATGAACCATCTGGGGGTTTATCTCTGCCCACCTCTTCTCTACTGCATTGGGCTTCTTAGCTTAGCCACTCAGGAATTAACAACTTGATTAACATCTGCCTTAGAAAGTTGGGAACACTGTAATATGAAGAAGGAAGAAATAGGGGAACTAAAACAAGGGTGCAGATCTATAATTATTTAGTGTTCAGATCCTTTGGCACTTGAAGAAATTCACTTTTTAAAGAAAAAGGAGTTGACACGTGAAACCACAGTGACACAAAGTTTGGAGCTGACACAAGCTTACACGCTGCATATCAAACAAGTTCTTCCAAAACTTCTGTTACTCCTCCACACATTCAGCAGCATATTTCAGCCTTGAAAACTAATTATCTGACTGCAGAAAACACATCAAAAGTTTCACCAAAAACATGTGCCAGCATTTTGTTTAGAAACATACCTGTGATATCTGTGTATCACTGCTCTACTTTGCACAATGAAAGGCACAGGCAAATAATAAGGAACATTTCATAAAAGAAAACATTCATGATAAATTTGTGCAAAAAAAGTTGATTTTTAGTTGTCTTTAGTAGATATTGAAGAGTTTTCCCCAACAGCCCACTATTTTTAAAAGCAGTAACAAATAGGTCTAATAGTCATGCCATAAGAATTGTGAGCAGTTTATTCTCCCATCCTTTTGGTGTGGTGGTTGGCATCTTAAAAGCCAGTGAAAAGCCTTAGTCTACCCTCAGGGAATGCAGGACCCCTAATAAAGCAAAAACTAAACACAGTGTCAAAGTACAACAAGCAAAGGCAAGATTTGACAAATCCATTTGGGAAGTCCATGACTGAGTTTTTGATCACCACAGTCACAGTCTGTAAAAACATCTACTGCTCTGGGAACAGAGTGGGCCAAACAGACCTATGTTAGTGTAAGAGATCACTCTCAACATCTGGAAAGGACCTGCCCATCTGACAACTCCTGTGGACCTGAGGTAACTGAAGAGACAGTCTAGAAGAAGTTTCCTTTGGACCTCCTCCTGGAAATTATGAATGTAAATATTCACAATAATAGTCAGTAGTGGATTCAGTCTCAGTGACAGCCTAAGCAGAACTAAAGATAGAAAGCATGAAGGAGGGAAAACTGCATAAACAACTTTTACACATGTATACTTGGCAATGTATACTCTTCTGTGGGCTTATGAATCTGTGGCAAAGCAGCCAACTCACTGCCAGGCCTCCTGGAGCTGCAGGAAATGATTGAACAGTTACAACTCAGCTTTAGACAAAACAAGTGATACTAAAACTTATCCTCTGTCTTTTACTATGTTAGTTATGGACAATTAAATACAGGTTTTGGTGTCCTCATTTGAGCCAAGATATTTGAATCTGCATGTAATATCAGCTTAAGAGGAGCAGCTTCAACCAACAAGGAGATACACCATGTACAAAAACAGTGCTATCAAGAATCTTGTGTTTTCTTTTTCAGGATCATTTGATGAGGGGATTTTTCCACTCACAGCATGCTGATGTGGCAGAACAGAGTACCCAGCTGCTTCCAGGTGCAAGAGCCCCTATAGTTATCTTACCACACAGAAGCAGTGACAATAATGTAGGCTTTGTGCTTGTTCATTCCCTAATACCTGAAATTACTAGTTTTAAGGAAGTATTTGCCATGGCTGAGAAAGAAATGGCTGAGAGAATAGAGAGATGTCAGAATCATTTGCAGCTGTTCTGCTTTATTGAAAATAAGCTTTTCTATATAAACACAGAGCTGGTTTTAAACAAGTTCACAAAACTTACAGGAGAACACACAATCTACTGCATGCTGCCACTGAATCACAGGTTCTCAAATTTAGGGTGACACTTAGAGAAGACAGTAACAGCCCTCAAGTGACTGAGGCAACCTGACCAAGTTCCTGTTCCCTTATTCTCTCCTTCCCCTCCTGCACACGCCTGCCCATAGTCCTATCTATCCCCCTTCTCTAAAGGCAGGCTTAAACACTCCTCAGCTGACTTAGCTGACCAACATGGCAGACAATGGCCTATTTTTTTTGTGTAAGAAATGTCTTCCATCACTTTCATGAGACAAAATGAGCTAAACAGAGAAGCTTAATGGGCACTGAAGGAAGGACCATGAGTTGCTGGTGCATGCAACTGGGAACAAGAACCTTCTTTGAGAGGATGGCACATCCTCCAACTTGCTGCCATATTGACCTGCTCTTCTTGTGAAATCTGCATTATTGTTTTAAGGTTTGTTTTAAAAATCAAACACGATGCTTCTCAGAGGAGCACTGTTTGAATCACAGAATAGTTAAAGTTTGAAGCATCAAAGCCACTGCATAAAACAACTCTGACATGTGGTTTCAAGTATTCCTACAACTTAGGGGCACAGAAGAGAAACAGAAACAAGATTCTGTGGCAGTGCGGTAACAGCACAATCAGCACGTGTGGACAGCACAAGTTAACACACTTACTGAAAAATTTATTGGCGAGTAAGATTATAAAGGAGGGTCCACAGATAAGAACTCCAGTAGAAACTTTATCATAGGTGTAGTTTTCAAAGGAGTTCTGTCTTAACCCTCGAGTTTTCTTCACAGGAGAAACTAGAAAGTTTCCATGAAATCCTTATATGCAGATGATTAATTCTTTCACCATTGTACTCCCTCTTGACATACAACCACTCAAGGGGGCAGACAAGGGAGAAGAGGACAGGACAACTTGAGAAATCCTGAACTGGTAAAAAGCTCTACAATAGAATGTGGTGGACATGAAAAAACATCCTAAAGCTTTCTCCTAGTTGCACAGAAATGACCTATCAGTTCAAACGCTTGGGCCCTGTTGCTGCTCTCTTGAAGGCTCAGAATTGAGAGCATACACAGAAGTGGCCAATGATTCGTGCAGGCATCAACCTACAAATTGCAAATAAATAGAAAATTTCATTCTCTGCTGTTTAATTTTAAGCTGCAAAGGGTCTGAATCAGTAAAAAGCCTAGGTATTGCTATGGATCACCAAGAGCAGTAACTCTCCAGCAGTTCAGTGAAAAAAAGTTTCTTCCAATCTTGTTTACAATGAAATAAACAGAATTTCTGAAGACAGAGGATCTTTACAATGCACACATATTTAAACAACCACACATGAAGAGAAAAGACAACACATAAAAAGTAGCATCCTTCGTTAGAACAAGTATTTTTACAAAATAAGCCATGCTGAAGTAAATTAAAGCCTTCTGTACAGGCTTATGGCTGACTGAAGACAGTATGTGATGCAAGCCAAAGCACAGATATGCAAGTGGGAAGGGCTGTAGCATCCTACTGTTCTCTGACTACATCTGCCTTTGCCTACTGCAAAGTGGTCAAAGGTTATTTCTCCAGAGGTTTGGCTTTGGTATTGTTAGAGGTCTTTGGAAGGAGATGGATTACTACAATCACCTTGAGCTACAAAAGCACAAGGCAAGAAGACTGTGACAGTAAGTAGCCTCAAAAGCAAAATATAAATTGCAGTTGGAAAACTAACAGTGCCTGAGGCAACCTGCAGAGGAAGGTGGTAAAGAACTGTGCTGCCCAGCCTGTCAGATCTCATGGCTTCTTCCAGATTCTACTTCAAAATCAGAACTGTTACTTGGCTCCAAAACACACTACAATGTAGAAGTCAGAATTCCCCACATAAGCTATGTCACTACCTGTGACACTACACTGTGCCACTTTAAATATCTGTATTCACTGTCTCAAACAGGAGTACATACTGCAAGACAAAGTAATACATTGGAAGTGCTTCCTTTGGAAAAAAAAAAAAAGCTAGCAGAATAAAAAGGCTTAACTTAAAATGGAACAACTGCAAGAAGTTTGTCTCACTTCTTAAAACCAAATTTAAAGAACACTAATGCATTTTCCAACCACACCTTAAGAAAAGAAGAAAATTGCTGGGCAGCTATACCCAAAAAAATGAAAACTAGAATACCCTTCTTTCCTTGAAAATAAGCCAATTGATACTAGTTTCCATGTTTAACCTTTACATGGGGAGGGAGATGTGTTAATACACTCCCTTTAAACTATCATTGTAAGAAATAATAACTGATTTATTTTACCCTGGTATGAATCTGTTAATACCTGTCTCCAAAGTATAGTTTTAAATATGCAGAGGCATGAAAATCCATTAATCGGTTACCAGTAGGGCCCGACAAACTTCTGCAGAGTCAAATGAAAACAAGTCTTATCCGGGCCCCAAACATGCCTTCTTTAAAGCAGGCTAGGAATAGAACGCAGGAACAGCATATAGCTATATATAATATATAGCAAGATAGGCATTATTATGTGTTTTAAAATGTAGTATATGTATATTCAAATATTGGAGGTGGAAAGAGAGGACTCAGTTTGTTAGACTACTCTAAAGCGCAGCTTAAACAAAAGGCACAGTTGCCAAGGCAGTATAAACAATCTAAAGCAGCTAGGCTCCAGTGTCCAAAAAAAGTGTACATCACAGAAAAGGCACACAACCTTCTGCATAAACACCAGGGAGTGGCCAGAATAACTCCAAATGGTCAGCACCACCTTAAGCACTAATGCTCCATGGAAAATCAGTTTTTTAAAATAAACTTTAAAGTCATCTCCTCTAATTCCACAGAAGTGGTAAATTCACAAAGTCAAAACTAAGACCCAGACTGGTCTGTAGACAACGTCCTTAACAAGATATAAGTTGTGAACTATTATTATCACGGATTATATGTACAAAGGGTAAATGTGCTTGTATTGATTTAATTCTGCATTTTGAAATTAAAAACTCCCCTTTACCAGAAAGTTCAGTGTATATTGTAACTTGTAAGTGGAAGACGTGGTTCCCAGTCATACCTTTGCAAGTGAAAAGAAGCAGAGTCAGCTTTTACCAAGTGCTCAAAGCACAAGACACTGAGAACAAGTACTACCTCTGTGGCTCTATACTTACAAGTTTTCACTTTGGATCTGATCAGCAACCTGAAGTCTTACTTGATACTTTCACTTTGAAACTATTTAAGGCTTTAGATGGTCTATATATTCTATGTTTGTCCTGAATCTAAATGAAATATTGAATTAACTGAGTTCAGAAGCATTTCTCACATACAAACTGTAAAATTTGAACATACAGGGCTCTGCATTACACGCCACTGTAAGTGATTAATTACTTCACCATATATGAAACACTACACAGACACCACCCGAGGCACAGCAACTTAGCTCTGATATGCTAGAAAGAGTTTTGAGTAGTCACCTATATCACTAGTGAGGAATGCCCAGAAAATTTAGAGAGGAACAAACTAAACTTAAGAATTTTCCCTGGATGGTTTCCATATTGCTTTTCTTCACTTCATGGCATTGAAACCACCCTTGATTTTTACATGATAAAAGAAATCTGTGGAACTAATCCTAGAAACCTCTTTCTGTTTCCTTGCTTAACACCTCCAGGCGACAGAAAAGACAAAATGCTTCATTTGCATCCTTAAACATTAGAAACTGGGAATGAGCCTTTTCAGCTGCAAATGTTATTGCATCTACATTTCCAGAAGAGAAAGAAGGTTAAACAGCCTACTCAGGTTTATGTTAACTCATCTCTTTTTAGCACCATGAGCAGCACAAAGAGCAGAAAATGCAGAAGCTTAACAGCAGAACTTTTCTTCATTAAGTTCAATTAGATCCTGGCAATGGATATAGCTGCTGATTACAGGAAGATAAAGAGAAGAAATCAGGTATGCACAAAGGAAATGGCAAACCCAAGTGTAATCTTAGTCTTCCCGATCATCCAGCCTCAGGAAGACCATTTCATTTTTCATGCAACACAAAATAGTTCCACCAGTTGCATGACCACACAAGATTGTGCCTGATGTAAAAGCAGCATTTATTTAATCATTAATTCAAACTTCATTTAAAGTGTAATATGCCAGTGTTGCACAAAGCCTGCCTGAATATGCTAGCAAGGTAAGAAACAGCCCTTGCTTATCAATCAATAAGTACTCTTATCCATTAAAGAATACATTTGAGCCACAAGCAGTCAAACCTATTAACTACTTCGTTTCAAAACACAATCAAGCACTACTTATTCTTGGACCATATTAGCTCTTTACTTTTTTGAAAATTAGGATTCAAGCTACATATTTTTCATTTGTTTGGAGGGGGGAAAGCACTTGGAATTACTGTACTGAATTCAGCAGAGAAAGTTAGCAGAACTTTATTTTCTAGGCCATTTGGCTTTCAGTCTGGAAAAAGCCTTCAGCTTGGCAGAAAATACTCAATGGGATGTTTAACAAAAACTATACATTAGTCTAAATTAAAACCAGGCAATCATGGAGAAAAAACAGGACAATGATGAGAGAGATAAACAGAGGAGCATCATTCTAGCCAAAGCAATACCTCACATTACTAAGGACCCAAGTTTATGGCATACACAAAATTTTCTGTATCAAACTGAAAATTCAGTAGGGAAAACAAGTAGAGTAACAAACAGTTCAAAAACTTCAATGTTAGCGCAAATGAAGAATATGCATGGACAAAGCATACTCTTAATACAGACGTACTATTTCTCCTGTCCTAAAGCTGCACGTGAAGCTTTGCAAATTAATAGAGAACACAAACATATAGCTTGATCAGTAAGTGCACTTTGCAATACCATACCTTATGTTTTCCAAAGGGGAGGCCAAATTAATAATCTAAACATCAGAATATATTTAGAAGTGAATGAGTAATGAAAAACTAGCACTATGTTACTGAGATGTTACATTGAGCTTGCAGTCAAAGGGTATTAATTGTATGGCCGTGCGTTAAAAAAAAAAAATCTGCCTGTTGTTTTTCCAGACATTCTAAAATGCTTTCAAAGTCAGGTGACTATGATTATATTTATACTGCACATTCAGAAATCAAATTAAAACTTATGATGACTGTCCAAGCTCAGACAACCCTGAATTTATTGATGATTTAAGCATAAAGAACCCTGGTGTTGACAGCCAGGAAGGTAAGTGACTGTAGAATTACCTTCCTAATAATCATCTTCTCTACTAACTACATTGAAAAAATGTCATTTCTCAGACATTATAACAGACAAAGACACTGAAAAAGCAACATTCTTGATAAAAACAAGACTGTTAAATGTCCGGTGCCCTAACCAAGTTCTAACATGGGTAACACCATTCTGACCTACAGTGCCCTTTTCCCAGCCAGCGGACTTAAAAATCCACTCCACTGTCCTCACAAGGTTCCTAATTTACTTCCTGTCAAATAGCTGCAATTGCTGATATTTAGACAAGTGTTCCTGTGACAATAGAAACAGTCAAACGTTTGATAAAGATGGTTTTGAAGACCTTCAGAGAGTTTATAAAGACTCCCTAAACTACACTGGAAGATGCAGAGCAAACCATCAAGTCCACTTCAAAAAAGTGGAAGCATCTACATCCTATTAGTAAATGGGAGTTATTTTCCCACAAGAAGAGAGACATTAAACAGCATTAAATTTAATTTCTGACACTCAAAAAACAACATTAAATGATAAACAGGCATATTTATGAAAAAATAAAATCACTTTGTCAGTTACATTAATCGCAATTACTTAAGAACCAAAGAAGCAGTAAATATCAGTAACAAAATGGGCACACATTTGCGGTTTTGTTTGTTCGTCATCACCACCCCAAACCAGGTTTAATTCACTGAACCAACAGACTGTCTTCCACCAAAGCCAGGACATATTGACCCTGCAATTACTAAAAAACACGAAACACCATACAAGTAAGGGAAGGATAGGACTGGGGCAATAACTGCTCAAGCATAAAGCCATTATAAAACCCAAGGATGGGATGCTGTCCCTTAGGTCACAGTAACTGTCACAGAGTAGTGACCCAAAAAGTCAGTACCTCCACCCCAGGGCACAATTCCTCCTGACTCACACCCCAAGCAGCAGCCATCAGTTTGGGAACCATATGAACTAAAAATAGCTAAATGGGCAGGGGGTGCTTAGAGGATTCTGAGGGACAGTGCCCAGAACTGTTAACAGCAGAAGGGACAACTGCCAACAAATACACTGTCACCAGACATTTAACAGGGTACATGGGGAAAGCATGAAGGAAAGGTAGAGGGAAGCTGACTGAAAACTACTACCAGAGATGCCTGTGGCAGTCACTAGCAGGGAAAAACTGGGAGTTACAGAGGTACTGTCATGGCAATGGTGATGAGACAAGTCACATGTGAGATAGCTGCTATCTAGAAAGGTAAGGAATACTGGAAGACGTTGATCAAACATAGGAATGCATTGCTGAGAGAGGCTGTGGAGTCTCCATCCTTAGAGATATTCCAAATTCAACTGGATATGAACCTAAGCAACCCATTCCAGCTGATGCCACTTGAAGAAAGGGACTAGTCTCAAGGGTTCCCTTCTAAAGTAATTTAATCTACATAGCTAGGTGAAGAACATCAGGAAGACCATAATCTCTGAACAGGAACAGCAACTAAAAGTAGAGAGAGCCTGGCACAACACTTGTCACAAAATAGACAAGACCCACATATTTTGTCTGAGATAAAAGGATATGGATCTTCCTACTGAATCTCACAAGATCCATTTCCTTAAGAGAAAGCAGAGCCTTGTCATACTGATCTTACGGACGTCTCTAGCCATTTATTTCTACGTCTGCACTGAAGTATGGTGTTCCTTTAGCTTTGCAGACAAGTGATGACCACTAGATCAATTAAACAATTATTTTTTAGAAAATGCAAAGGTTCCCATCTCTGAAAGGCAAGTTTAACCAATTGTCTTAGGTCAACACAGGATACAGCATGCTGTTAGGAAAACACAGCTGGGGGGCAAGCAGGGACAAGAGGAAACTCCCTACATCAGCACAGGCATGGAAGAAGTTGGGAGAAGCAGCTACAATCTGAGAGAGAGAGGATGGTAAGGGAGCACTTCTGTGGTGCCCTCTCATCAGCTGAGCAAGCTCTAGTGTACATATGGGATAACATCAGGGAACATGGCCACAGCAAAGATAGCATTCCATGGAATTCTGCAAAGCACACTGTCTTGTCTCCTTCACTGCTTCTTTGCAAAAAGATGCATGTAGTAGTATTACCAATGGAAGATGTTCTTACTTAAATCTTACACACAGCTCCTTGGAGAAAACTGTGGATTAATTACCCTGTAATAAAAACATAACTAGCTCTTACAGCTGCCCACCTAGAGAGGCCCAATACACTACATTTAAGTAAATGAAAAATTCTTTTTTTTCCCCTTTGGAAATCACTCCCAGAAACAGTCAATGTACATAGCTCTCCCTCCTGTTTCTATTTTTGCTCTACTTATATGAAGTTTAGATTAGATGTCTGCCCATTTACATTATGGACAGATGTGTGTGATTATGTTGTCCTCTTAAATGTGGATGTTAAATAAAATTAAGGAAAAACATTCAGGTGCTTTTGTAACCAAAATTAAAGATACTAAAACTAGGAATAATATTTTTCTTTTAAGTAATAGGACTTGTATACTCATATATACAAATTTGGAGTTTTCCACCAAGCCCTGTTTTTACTCACACATATTCTTACATTAATGAAGTGTGCAGATTTAGCCATTTAATTTTATTTTTACACTGAAGGCAAAGAATTACATGTGATAATAAAAACCAGTGAATATTATAAAAGTTTCAAATTATTTTCAAAGTATGTGTAAATTATACTTCTTGGGAAGCATGAGGAAGTAACAGTGGAATTTGGCATATTTAAACCTGTGGAACAAAATGTGATGGACAGGCAATATTACATCATTCAAAATGCTACAGCTTTGGGACAACAACCTCTCACTATCTCAGTGTCATAAATAAAACAAGACAATAAATTGTTTCGATATGTAGCACCAGAGAATTTACAGGCATTTAAAATGAAGCAATGCATGAGATGCCCTTGTGGTCCTGCTCCTATGAACCACAGCTATTCTGAGTTCAAGATAACATATTATGACAAAAGTATCTACCATGTATTCCCGAATACCACCAACTCTGAATCTGAAACAAATTCGATCTGGTGACTATGGATGAAACAGCTTTTTGGAACAGACACAGTCAAGTTCTTCCTTCCCCTTCCCAACAGATGGGCCTGAGAGTTGGACAGTCTGGCTTCACTCATGCTATAAAGTAATTAGACAAACAAATCTGGATCCTGTAAATAACCATGTGCTTGAAATTAAGCATGCTTAAACAGTTACAGGCCCTAAATTTCAAAATTTTAGCCTGTAGAGGGAATCAGCCTGTTAAATTAAGGCAATCTTTCTGGACAAGTTGCTATTTATTTCTTTTCAAAGGCAAGAGAGGAGTGAAACTGGGGTAAACAGAGACTTGAAAACGATGAAATTTTTCATGTGTTTCCTTTTGATGCAAACTGATGTCTCAGAACTGCATAAGATAGTAAATAAGACCACAGCATCATGTAAAATTTTTCTACTTTAATAGTTCAGCTAAGTTACATAAAAATGGTGAAATGCAACAAGTTCCACAAGTCCAACCTCCAATTTACCTGCTGAGCTAGGATTACCTCAAAATTCTTAGTAACCTGGGGATTCACTTGAAAATTGATTGCTGACCAGTGCATGCAACTACATGTTCCTCAAAGCTACAGAAAAAAATCCTTAAAGGTAGAATATACTCTGAGACACAAGCAGTCAAAAAGCATCCATAAGTATATACAAAAGGCTACATTTCACCTCCTGCACCAAAGAAGAGAGGCAAAGAGACAACAAAAGACCACAACTGCATCACAGCACAAATGTATCCAGAGAACAAGCACAGCATGGCAAAGCAACTCTAATCCCAACATGCTCTAACCTTTGAAAGGCCAATTTTACAGTCTCAAAGTTCCTTCATCATCCTTGTGGTCACCTGCTAACAACACATCAGGTAGCAGCAAGAGGCTTGTTCTGATGGGCTCAGCCCCAAGAGGAAATTTAGTGGTCAACACAGAGAAGTGCTCTACCATGGTAACAAAGTCAGAATGTAGGGCCACTCTGCCACAAAAAAGTGGGGTCCTGACCTCCAGGTTTTTAATTTTTCACACCTTGGCCATTGCATTTTGATAACTTCTCTTTCCAGATTACTTTTAAGTTTGCTCTAGATGACTACATACATAGTAGTCCCAGCACAAGGGAGATGGCAGGAACATGTGACCAGGGCCAACACCTCCTTACAACAGCAGGAAAACTTTCGTGTCTAGAGTATGAAATTGCATCTTTGCACAAATGTGCACAAGATGTAAGGGGGTATTATGGCTCCCATTCCTTGCTTTGTAGGAGCAACTCAAGCACCTATGGCAACAGGAGCTAGAGCAAGACCTGAAACATTCACTCCAGAGTCCCAAGAGGAGGAAAGGCTAGGACAGAAAGGAATTTACCATGCAAGCTCTATAGCATCCTCCTCAACATTAACTGGTCCCACCATTGAAACTTCTAGAAAAATTAACACTGCCTGTTAATCACTTGTTCAAAGAACTATCTTTCCCAATTCCAAACCAAGTATGCCTTTAATCAGCTGAAAGATGGGAAAGATCTGCTCCAAATTAGAAATTTTAACAAGTTGCAGAGCTATTGCTGAAAAACAGTTCTGCATCAGCAGAACTCCTTCCCCAAGTCTCATACCTCAGGCTCTACCTGAATCATCACAAACAATCTCAAGTGGATACAAAGTAAGCATGATACTATGAACATAAAGGATTAGCTCAGCAAAGTTTTAAAATAAGTAAGAATCACCACTTTCAGTGGTGATTTAGTCATTATTTTAAATATGGTATCACAATGATCTCTCTAGGTTTATTGTAATAAAAGATTTCACCAACTGCTTGGAGACAAGTTAAATTAACTCCTCCATGACCACAATTCAGTCTGTGCATTTTTTTAACAAAAACAATCTGAAGCATGTATTTATTAGTCTCGGTGTGTAAAATTGATGTTCATCTCTCCAACAAATTAGAAATTTAAAAAAAAAAAAAAACAAAACTAAATGAGAACTGACAAAAGCTGATGAGAGCTAGCCATGAAAAAAAAAAAAAAAAGAAGAGGTAATTTGACAAAAGACATTCACCTACAGAAAAGTACTTATGAAATAGAGCTGGTGGTTGGGACTGACTTCTTTTAGAAGAACAAACAAACAAAGATCCTTGCTCCCAAGATTTTCAATACAGGAAAGAAATGTGAAAATAAGGAACTCATTAACTCATGTCTGGAACAAATAATGTTTTCCACTCTGAATAGATATATATTCCAAAAGAATTCAAAAATATTATGTATAGAAAGGGAAAGTTCTGAAAATATAGAAACCAAGACCAATATTGTCACTTTTCCAGGCAACCATGCTTTCTATTTTAAGGACAGCAGTACAGATATCAGGTCCCTAAACCTGTAGGGTTTTATGAATTAATATAAAGAACTTATTCTTTAAAAAAATAAACAAAAGTTACATTAAGTAGTCTCTTAAACTTACATTTCATCTAATCTTTCATGATCATATTGCATCACAATTATTGCCCTTTGCTGGTCACATTTTAAACAAGTTTTATGTTGAAAAGCTGCTATTAATGGAGAGCACACAACTGTTCCCACTACAGAAGTTTGAGAGGTAACTGAAAAGAGGAGAGACAAATGTCCATATCTTTAAATACTGCTTTACCCAGCCACAAGGACTGCTTGCATATCTCTATTTTTTAAAGAATGGTGAGGATTGAGACCTTTTTGTATTTGCAGGCATTAAGGCATTTGGAGCCCAGATTTTTCTTACCCTTTTATTTTTTTAGCTTACTCCTTTTTTTTTCTTCAGATGCAAAGAGAATCGGAGGAAGGGGAAAAAGGCATAAACCAGCTTTTCACTACACATGGGACATGACGTCAAGCACAATGGGGATATGGTGAGTATAATTTGTTTCTTTGGATTTTGCTGTAATACAGATTAAGTCAACAACAGACATTAGTGATACTGTAAGGTAATTACATTTATTATAATTTGCAATATCCATCATTACATTTAAAAAATGGAGAGTCATTTCAGTGTTAAACAGTCAAAAACGTGATTGAAGTTGTTTCTATCTTTGATCTTTCAAGCAAATTTTCTTCAGCTCCAGCATTACATCTTCACTGCTATTTATCCTTCAACATTAGATCAGAAAACACAGTGACTTTTGTGCAAGGAGCACATCTCTTCATTGCAGATACATGAACAGTTCGTACAAGAGTTCTTGTCGTTCACAAAATTAAAACTACATTCATGCTATAATCTCAAGGTCTTCTTCCAATATATTATCTCTCAACTAGTGTATGTAAGCCTACATAATTTTAAAGGTATTTTACACTTCTGCTGCCTAATAATCTTTCTCTCATGGTCCATTTACCAGATCTTTTCATGAACAGGCTGAATACATTGGTGAAAGGACAGCTTCTGTTTTGAGCTCCAATTCCACAACAAATCTGAACCCCATTATTTTGATCTCTGAAGAAAAATTCATTTGACAATGCTCAATATATTAAACATTCTTCTCTTGTTCCAAATATATATACCATTTATTCATATTATGACATGCTTTTGTAATCCAAACAGGAATACATACATCACCTCACATATTGTCTTATAGCCAGTTTAATTTTTAGAAAGGCATGGAGAATTAAGACCCTTAGCTATCATACATAAACATTATTATCCAGTAAATGTCAGCTGTCCTAGTAATGGAAAGTTATAGTATATAACCAGTTCAGACTGGGTTTTTTTTTTAAATCACTGTGACATCTAAGCAGTTTCAAAACTCCCTGGAAGATCACACTGGATCATTGGTTTAAGGAAGTATCTCCATTAACAGCTATTACAATGCAGATAATGTAGCTTAATCATAAATTCCTTTAAAGCACACAATTCCAAAAAGCAGCAAGACATACAAACTTCTTGATGCCTAATAGCATTTCCTTTCCTGCCCAAAGCAGTTGTTTCCTATTGTTTAAAAAAAAAAATTATTGCTCAAAAGCTAACCTCAAAGTCATAAGGCAAGGCTTTGTGACAATTTTAAGACTGAGGTTCAAGTTTTTGTACTTTGCAACAGTACAGCATCCTGACCAATCTGTTTTGGAATAATTAGCCTAAGCTACTACATTATAATGATACCTGTAGCTTACACTGCAATCCTCAAAATACATTCCAACGTGAATGAGAAACTTCAGGCTTAAAATTTTGTAATAAGACAGTAACAAAGGCCAAACTCAACTTATATAGGGAAATGCAAGATCAAATCATGAGTCTTCTACTCAAGTAAGAGTAACCAACCAGAATTTAAATTTAAACCCTTAACAGTAACATTAATTCTTTTACATCACTCGCATCACTGGCATTCAACTACCACAGGAACACAGGCTACAAAATTTTATTTATCCATGCTGAAACCTCATCATTACCTAGGCTTTTCACTAGAAAAGCTCAATCTCCATTTCAACTCCTCTAAGTTATTCCTGCAGTAACTTTTCAGTCTAAATATTTTAGGAAGATTTTGTCATTCCTAGAATGGAATCCAATCATCAGATTTTATTGCACTCCACCAGACCAATATATAAACATGCTACACTAGGAACGCCCTAAAAGGGAATAACATTCTTATTCCTAAAGGCTCTGTTTTCTTTCACTGTTTTTCAAAGGCAGTTGCAATGGTTGCACTTTTATAGCACAGTGTATCAAGACTGATATGCCATTACATGACATTGAGAAGACATGGCAATATAACTATTTCATTCATGGAGTCACAGGTTCAGGAAACCATTCCTGCACTGAATGATAATGCAGGCTTTTTAAGAATTAGCTGGACTGGAATCTTAATACACAGACAAGAACTTTTGGGAGATTAGGTTGGTAGGGTTTTTCCATCTCCTTTTCTTCTGCTGCTCTTTAATTGATTTTAAACTCTGGTCACAAATTTCCTAGTCTCCTGTGCTGTGGAAGTACTAAAACATATTTGTGTATTTCCCCTAAATCATACAGTAGTCAGAAACCGGAAAAAAGAAAACCTACCAGAAAA
Source organism: Dicaeum eximium (assembly GCA_013396995.1). Classification (NCBI taxonomy): domain Eukaryota; kingdom Metazoa; phylum Chordata; class Aves; order Passeriformes; family Dicaeidae; genus Dicaeum; species Dicaeum eximium. Next base: position 57,245 of record VWZP01008386.1, on the reverse strand, counting down.
CAGATTAAAGAGGGAGAGGGACAGATAACATTGGGGTTTAACTGCAAGAAGAATGCCTGATTTTGTCAAGCCTCATGAATGATACTTTTTCCACAGACATGGCAGAATGCGACATTATTCAAAGTTATATAGACTACAGTCCATGCATGAACCTACTGCAGATATTTTATCACTATTTTTTCAATTTTAGGCTGTAATGGAAAATTCAAACTGTAAATTCAAAGAAAAATAGTTCTGTAGTTTCCTGGCACTTGAAGCTAAAACAATAGCCTGAATTATATTCGGAACATAACGCACAAACATGCATTAATACTCCCATCCATGGACACAATATGCATACTCAACTCCTTAAGCCATTCTTTATAGATATTTTGGTGCTCTGAGGCATGCAGCATGTCAGGTTTGTATTTGTTATTTTTTAAACAAGGCAAATGTTTTAACATTAAGTATATTTCATTAGAAAAAAAGATACTGAAACTAACATATTTAAGTTACATCGGAAAGAAAAGCACTTGCAAAAGCAACAGGCAAATTGCCAGAAATAATCAAAGCAAAAACATTCTAAGAAACCAAATACAAATTTATTTAAGAGAATCTTTGGCTTCTTGCTGTAGGAGTTGTTTGAACCTCCCATCCTTTTAATTGTGGAGGCTACTTAAGAAATTCTGTGTCAGTCAGGACCAATACTGAAATACAACTACAGTAGCCCACTTTCAAAATTCTGAAAATCCAGTTAAAGATACCAGTAGGGGGTAAATTAAAGCCAAAAGCATTAGAAAACTAATAATTTGAAAAATGTACAGAGGCAATGAAGCCTAAAGTTATCAAGCACTGAAATGACTGGAAAAGTGTTTTGTATAGTTGGAAGTTAACTAAATACAAAAAAAAACAAAACCTGTTGTAAAACAAAAGATACAATTATAATCTACACAACCTAACATATCTGAAACAAAATCTTGTACATAAACCATTAATTTCTTATCACACAGACATTTTGGTATAACATGTAGTAGAAAGACAGAGACAGTCTATACAAGAGCAGAACCCAGAGTGCCCTTTATTCACTCTTTGGAAACTCTTACTTGAATATACACTTGTCAAATTCTAAATCTCACTGGACTCAAGTCTTCCACTCCGAAGATTTCTTGCACAAGAATTTCTCTCAGCATCTGCAAAAGGCTAGACCTTTCAGTAAGAAGAATTCAGAAAGAACAGTGGTAATACTGTTTAAACTGTTATTCACAATAAGATGAAAAGGGGTTTCATACAGCAGCTGGGAGGCTTCAGGTAACAACCATGAAAGCAGAGTGGAAGCCACACTGTACCATGCTAAGCATGATATAGCATAAATAAAGCCATTACTATTCTCATTAAAAAGTTAGCATATTTCAGTTCATAAGCCATGGAAAACCTCAATTTGCACCACCTTCTAGGGAGAGTCTAGCTGTCAGGTACTATGAAAACTCCTTACAATCAGAGCACACTCCACTGACAAGATGCTCAGGCTGTCTGAAATTGATCCTTGGAGCTGGAAGTAACTGCAAATAAGACCACTTATCTCTGAGCTTCCTGCACCTTCTAGATGAAAAGCCATTACATTCTTGAACACAGAAAGACAAAAAAAACATGCAAGGAAGTAGCAGGACAGGACCCTCTCCTGCTCAGCTCGAGAGCAACAAGATATTTTGAGAATAAAAACATTAACATGTATAAATTCACAAATACTATAGAAATGGACAAAGTTTCCCAGATAAATTAAATATACATGTGCCCAGTGCAAGGTTTGAATACTGTCTGAAGCCAAACACTGAAGAATAAACACAAAGAAATACTCAGCCTCCAAGCAAGGTGAGTCCCATATAAACAAGCAAGCAACTATGTAATACACAACTCGGTCAATGCATACACACAAGACCCAAATGAAAGTCTTCATTCAGGCATTTTTTTCCCCTAGAGTAACCTGTTTTTAAATAGCCTGATATTATTTTAGTATGGTGGCTTTGAATTTAAAATTAAGCACAGCTTGCCAGCAAGATGCCTTGCCCAGAAGTCCAGGCAGGGAACTTATTCTTCCTGAATTCCAGCCTGAGCAAATTAAACAACTTCTCTTGGTGGGATAGGCGGAAGCACCACTCTGTAGCACACCTGCTGCCTGCCTTTGAAAAGCAAATTTACACATGAGATTCCTGAGCAGCCCTTTTGTGCTAAGAAACATGTTCTCCATATACAGACAAAATGTACTTGCAGTTTTTGTACATGCAACACAACTCATACAGTATTTGTGTAGTCCACTACAGTCATTTACCAAAAGAAGTCACAGCTTTATCATATGGCTGCTATAGAAATTATTTATCTACATTATTAAAACAGAACCCATGAATAAAAGTACCAGTCTTACAAAAGTCAAGTGTTTCAGTTTGGTATCACCTTAAAATAACATGTTCTTCCCACAAGCAGAATAAAAATATACACTGAAAATAAGAGGTTGCTATATCCCATATATGTATTATTCTCTGGCTTCCTAAACTCATTCCTAACTTACATATACTTATTGTCTTCCCAAAGACTAAGATTTTTTAATCACAGTTTGGGATACAATTAATGCCTGAAGTATCACATATGTCACAATACCAACTACTTAAATTGAGCAACTTGAAAGTTATCCTTTGAACATTGCAGTATGGGCTGCGTGGGTGTTGAACTTCCTAGATGCCATCTACCAAAAATGTCCTTGAAGACAAATATGGTTATGGGCTATACCAATTTGACTGACCAGAATCTGCCTCTTGCTCCAGAAAGCCAATTCTAAATTTAAACTAAGAGAACAAACAACTCCCTCCCAAAAAAATAGCTAAATGCCTAACCTGTAGGAGCATCCTACATGATGAGATCAGATCCTGTTCCAAACACCAAAGGATCATTGATCTACTCAGAACCACCTTTGGTGTGGTAACAGCTTTGCTCCAGCATCACAGTTATAATCTATTCCTACCAGAGCACACACAGGAAGGTACAAGATGCTCAATCAAGATCAGTGTGGATCAATGCTCCAAAAAGTTTTAAGATCCAGAAAGCAAACAGTTCCCCTGCCTTTAACAACTGCACAACCCTGCACACAAATATATACAATAAACAATGCCTTAGGACACAACTTTGTCTTACTTGAATGACTAGGGATGGCAGTGGCACCCACATCAGCCACAGGATGTGCTTTGTTAGCCATCAGGAAGCACATTCAGCCAGGCAGGAGCAGGTGAGAGCTAGAGGACCTATTCAGTAGAGATTAAGCCCCCAGCCCAGAAGCCTGCCCTACCATAATCCTCCAAGAAGAAATCTTCATTGAAAGCACTCTTAGTTCCCCTCTCCCATTTGATCCATTCAGAACCACAGTCCAGTCCTAAAACATAATCTGTAAATACTTTATGACTTCAGTTGCAACTGAAAAAGAAACTAAAAGTTTAAAGAAACTAAGTTTAAAGGATAAAATGTTCTCTCCATTTCTGTGCAAGCTCTACTGAGGCAACCTCAACTGTTTGCTAGTCTCAATGATTTTGCCACACAAGTATCTCCAGATTTCTTAGAGAGCAAAGAACATACAAGTGTCCTAACCACGAGGCAAAATCTCACACAAGTTTTTTTTAAACAAAAAAAGCATAACTTTCCCCATTTTTTATAACAAGCCATGAAAAAAAAAAGTGGCTCACAACCAAAAAAGTTTTTCCAGTAACATCCATAGATACTTTACTACTTGTTAACTCAAACTAGTATTTGTTGTCTATTCACCATCTCAATCATTGAATTACCACTGTAGATAGCTCCATGCTAACACAGGACAGGTAAAGGACTCAGCCTTCCCAGACAACCCAAATAGCTGTTTTGCAAATTAACAATAGAAATTCCAAACCTGACCAAGGCAGCTATGGAAATATTTTCAGTATGTGAAAAATATTCAAATGGCTCTACTTTCTACAAACATTCTCATTTAAATATGTGCACCCAATGTTCACATAGGGTAATAAAAGGGTTCACAAATTCTTACACAATAAACTGGCAGGTTTTATTCACAAGAATGTTCTGGAATATCTTTTGCTGGTTCCCCCCCCCCCCCCCTCCCCCCCATTCTAAATGTTTAATGCATTCCCCATACCCAAACTGTACAATAAGTAACTTGAATATAAACAGTGTTCACAATACCTAAGAGTGAAAGTGGGAAAGAGTAAGCACCAGTACTCTTTTGCAAGAGTCTGAAGAACGTGTCAGTATGAGATCCTAACAGCCATCTGGAATAAAAATGCTTCGTTGTCTGTGTACATATGTAAATTCACCAATATCTATCCTTTCGGACAGAAAATATATGCAGGCCTCTCTACAAAGGAGAGTATAATTTCACAGTAGAAGTTTCCACATAGTGCTCTGAAAATAGAGTAGCTTGGAAAATAGCAAGAATATCACTCCATCAAGAATACATTTAGCTAATCATACGGTTTTATTACCAAACTAAGCTGTTGTTACATAAAAGCATCAATTTTCCTCCAAAAGCAACCTTTATTTTGCATTTGAATTGCCAACCGTGATGTTACTGCATCCCAACACTCATATTTGCCATTACTGCAGTGAACCACACATCTTCAAGCCAGTCAGTAGGAGATGAGGCACAGGAAGGAAGAAAGTACAAGAGCAAATATTCACTGAGATTCCTATCATCATGATCTGAGAGCAGGAAACTGCACAGCCTGTAAGATAATCTGTTTCTGGGACTCACTGCACAAGCATTACTTTTCTGTAGCACTTCTAAATAAGTAACCTAGTTGGGATGTCCATCTAATGTACCACATCCTTTTATTAAGAGAAGGCCTGTTAAAGGAGAAATTTTGCAGAAAATTATTGTAAAGTTAGTTACATAAGAAGAGGAGTTTGAGGGTAAATCTACCTGAAGTAACCTTTCTAGACATCATCTCTGCATTTTTCTGTTGCTTCATGCATTACTAATCAGTGGCCCACTAGAAACTTCAGCACCAATTGAAAAGCCTGGCAGGGTATTTGGCTTTCAATTCTTCTACTCAGTTTATTCCCAACACAAGTATATTCATCAGGCTTAAAAACAACTCTTGAACAAGGGCAGCCACTCAGCAATGAAATGTAAATTACTGACATGTGCTAAAACCTGCACTTGCCACTGCTAATGAGCACATTAAAGGAAAAAAGCTCACTAGATATTACAGCAACCTTTTCACTTAACCCTGTGTGTACTGAAAGCCATAATTGAGTATCAATTAAAGAACCCATCTCTAAACAGTGAGACACTGTTCAGCAGGTGTATGCTTCCTACATAGCTCTGATACAAAAATCAGGATGATGGACAAATGTGTGCATACTGATAACAGCCTTACTTTTAATCTTCCACTAAACTTTCCAAGATATCAGCAAAAAAAAAAAATCATAAACAGGACAACATACATAAATGTCCAGGTTTACAACATTAGCAGAGTCAGATATTAGGTGATCAAATAAAACAGGATTTGCTGCCAATAAGCCCCAAGGTTAGGGAGTCAAATTGTAGCAACTTCTCTCTTCCTATTATGCACACAGGGAGGTAAAGACCCTGAAAATCATCTTCTCCAAACAGCAATGGCCTGCAGAGTCACAGAAAACAACACCTTTGTCTCCACAGCATCTAATAGTGATGCACTCCATAGTGCAATAGAAGCCCTACCAACTATACAGTCACTCCAAGTTTCAGAGCTTTTAATAATTCACAATATTAATGTTGTAAGAAGCTACTGTAAACTTATATGCCAGAGAAGGGGAAGACAATTTTGGTTTAAAATCCACACCCATACAAAGGGGTTCTTCATATTTTGTGGATGAAATAAATTATTTAAAGATTATTTGGTTAATCAAGTGCTTCACTAAATAACATTTTTATAAGAACACATCATAAACAGATGGCACTCAGAACTGACTTTCGAAAGCTAAATTAGGTACCTGAATCAGCCTAAATTAAGTACCTAAATCCCTCTCAATAAGGTTTCTGTCTAATACTAGTTCAGCTATAAATAAGTTAAAAGTTCACAAACTTCAGTTGTTTTTTTTTTTTTCTCATACCCTTTACCCCAATCCCAAATTACCATCCCTTTGAGTCCACCTTCATTTTGATTAAGGCAGAAACTTGGTAACTTGTTTCTGCTAGAATCAGCTGTACTAGCCTAAGGACTTTAAATAATGGAGTTAGGAGCAGGGGATATATGATTTGTTTAAACAAAGCTGATTTTAACAGGACAGGTTTACAAAGCGACTAGGTGTCACTGTCACCCCAGCACATCCAAGGAAGGCAATAACCCCTCAGGCAGTAACAAGCCACTGGGAGCAGCAATCTCTTGGTCACAGTCAGAATGGCAGCCTGACCACAGCTTAGTAACCTGATCCTCAGGAGTTGAACACCAGTTGGCCTTCAGGGAGCAAGAAGCACTTGCTAGGTTCTACACAAAACATATCACCTAACTTTTGGAAATCAACTTTTACAGTTATGTTAATTCAAAACCTAATTGCTGAAAACATTCCAACTTCTAAGTATCTTAGCAACTTTCCCCATAACTCTAGAAGGAATTGTTCAACAGATGCTGTACTTTAGGCTACCAATGTTATTGATCACTTTCATCCAGTCTGAAATAGAAATGAATGAAATACATTGTGAAAACAGACAAAGCTTATTTGTAAGCAAACCTTCAAATACAATTAAAGTGAAAAGGCAGATACATTCATAAGAATGAGCAGGAAGTATTTAAAAGGAATTTTAAAGAATTCCAGGGAATTCTTTAAAGGTTTTACAAAATGAACAAAATTAACCACTAAACACAATAAGGTGGCTGCAAGCAATCTATTAAATTCCTACTCTTACCTGGGTATCATGATTCCTGCTGCACTCAGTAAAAGCTTTCATTGACAAAATCTGACAAACAAGGTAAGCTACTATTAAGTAGTGCTTATTTTGATATGTTCATAGATTTTTTGTTTGAGCAACTCTCCCACAAGGAAAGGCTGAGGAAGGTGGGACTGTTCACCCTGAAGAAGGCTAAAGAGGAGCTGATTAACATATATAAATGCCTGAAGGGAGAGTGCCAACAAGACAGAGCCAGGCCCTGCTTAGCAGTGTCCAGTGACAGGATCAGAAGCAAGAAGCACAAGCTGAAACACTGAAGTTCGCTCTGACTGTCTGGAAACATTTTTTTGACTGTGAGGGTGGCCAAACACTGGCATAAGTTGCCCAAAGAAGTTGTGGAGTCTCCATCCTTGGACAGTCAAAAGCCCACCAGACATGGTCCTGCCAGCCAGCTCTGAGTATCCCTACTTGAGCAGAGGAGTTGAACCAGCTGATCCCCCAGAGGTACCTTCCAGTCTCAACCATTCTGTGAAATAAAGACTGTATTTGATAGCTAAAGTATAAACCAGGTCCAAATGAATTATGCATTCTGTAACCATACAATAAAAATGTGCAACCAGCTGAAAGATATTGTAACAATCTAGACAATAGTAACTGCATGACTAAGAAGTGTCATTAAACAGGTTAAAGACTGAAAAACCTTATTTAACCCTGACATGGCTGAAAACACTTATTTCACTTTCAGCAACCAACTGAATCTGGCATATTAGCAGTGATTCTCTCAACATGCAGAGGTAACTGGAGCAGCTCTCACAACACAGAACAACCACCCCAGAGGGGTTACATGACAGTCTCCTGCCCAGAAAGCAGTACTGAGACAAGGGAATCCTATAGTACACTAAACAAAGAAGTAGGTTAAGTCTCATAGCTGTAGTAACTATTCAAAATATTTGAAAACTTTACAGTTCAGCACCAACATTATGTACTGTACAGATATTAAACACCTATACGAAAAGTTTTAATCAAGACAAATACAACAATATAAAAGAAACCAAACAAATGCATAAAATAAATTCTTATGTTTATAAAACTAAGTTCTAATAATTCAACATAATATTTCAAGAAAATATTTCTTGAAATAAGATTACAATCAAAACAGGTACCATAAAAAAGCCCCCTGCAAAAAAAGTTGCCTAGTCCAGGATAATAGGTCATCTTTAGGAACACGTTAACCAAAAATCTTTCAGCTAGCATCCTTTTCCACAGCTAGCATAGAAGTCACTCAAATTTCAGAATCCACTAAAATTGAAATCAGAAAGAACCAACTATAGGGTGTGAATTAGGAATGAAGACTCAGCAGGGTGTCGTCATTTTAAGTCACTAAATCAAAAGACTACACAAATACATTCTATCACTTATCACAACAATCACAGAAAACTGAGGTAGGAAAGGGTCCACTGGAGGTCTTCTAGTGCAACCTCCTTGCTCAAAAATAGACCCCTAGGGCACATTACACAGGATTACTTCGAGACAGTCTTTGAGTATCTCCAGAAAAGAAGAGTCCACTTCTCTCAGCAACCTACACCAGTGCTCAATCATCCTGAGTAAAGATCATCATCTTCATGTTCACATACAACTTCCTATCCATGTGTTTCTGCCCAGTTCCTCTTGTCCTACTTTTTGTACCACCAAGAGCCTGGCTCCATCATCTTGGCACGCTCCCTTCAGATACTTACAGACATTGATGAGGTCCCCTCTCAGTCATCCCTTCCCAAGGCTGAACAGGTTCAGCTCCCAGAGAGACGCTCCAGTCCCTTGATCATCTTTGTTGCTCTCCACTGGACCCACTCCAGGAGTTCCTGTCTCTTGTACTGAGGAGCCCAGAAGAGGACCCAGCACTCCAGATGTGACCTCACCAGGGCTGAGCAGAGGAGCAGGATCATCTCTCTCATCCCGGTGGCAATGCTCTTCCTGATGCACCCCAGGATACCATTGGCCTTCTTGGCCACAAGGGCACTGCTGGCTCATGGACAGCTTGCTGTCCACCAGGACCTCCTTCCCAGAGCTGTTTTCAGCAGGTCAGCCCAAGCTAAACAGGCATCAAGAATTAAAAGTCTTCCTTCCTCAAAGCTTCCCTCAGAAGCAATCACCTCCTAGCCTTGGCATGAAACAGCGTAGCATGTTCATATCCCTCCTCATGTAACACACCACTGTCAATAACAAAAGCCCTTGTGTACAAAAATACAGTAGGCTGTAAAAAGACACCTTGACTCAAAGTCTATATTCAGTAGACTGATTTTCATCCTGTTGCAATTAGCTTTCAGGTACAGTAGAGAACAGAATAGTCATTGTGATAGGGAAAATTATTCTACCGCACACATTATTGCTTCAATGTATTTCAACTGTAAGACTGCATAAAAAAAGCCCTTTAAGTTGTATTCATCTTTAAAGTCAGAATTTTCTTGATACGCATATTTTATGAAGAATACATATAAACTGTTAAGTATTCAATCTGTAATGTAGATCTACTGAACACAGATCAATCACTAAAAAACAAATTTCTTAAAATGCAGGCAGAAAACAGAAGTAATTATTAAGGAAACATTGTTGAATTCTAAGCTGAAGCTTCATCTGCCTTGCCACAAAAATAAAATAGAATCCACAGAGCAACAAAAGTTCTTATTTCAAAGACATATCTCTTAATTATTCATGTTAAATCAAACTCCACTATTATTAATGGGACATCTAAAACTGATTTTAGAAACAGAAGGACATCACATTTGCAAGGTTACCACACAAGCTTACATCAGTCATACAGAATAAGACAAATTAACAAATCACCATAGATCAGAATGGTCAGAACTTACCATAACCAGACAAGCTTGTCTGCATGATTTTAAATCAATAGTAAAGAGGCAGAAAGTGAAAGGAAATAACATTACCTGTGTAAGAAGAGAACTACATAGCATTTCATTTGCATCTCTTCTATTATTGCAATGAGGAAAAACATAAGTACACACAGTTAATACAATTACAGTTGTGGAAACAGAGCAGTACATTTTCATTCTCACAACCAGAGACAGCAACAGTGAAAAAAAAGAGGGCAGAACAAAGTATTTCTAAAGAAACAGGAAGGATTCTTGTAAGACTGGAAGTGAGTACTATTTCAGTGACACTGCACATCAAGAAATAATGAATTTTTTCAAATCACGAGTCCATATATCCATTCATCTGCAGAACCATACACCCTAACGAGCATGCCAAAGTACTGCTGTTGAAAGGCATCTCATGAGAAACATTAAAAGATTTACAATAGCCCACATAGGCAAAAATATCTCTAATATCTTCTTTAATCAATGCACAACATTAAATCATTCCTCCAGAAGCCATGCAAGTCCACAGTTCATCCATCAAGAATCTCATATTGCCAGGCAGTACTATTCAAATCAAGAGGTCTTGTGCGTGCATTTTTCCTAAGGACAGTTGCACATGTTAAAGCTTTCAAACTCAGCCACCTGAAGAAAAGACATAGCTTTAGAAAAGACAAGTTTAAAATAAAGGCTTACTCTAAGTGAAAAACAAATACAAATAGGTCAAGACTGCCATGTCATAGGAAGTTGCCTAATCACAAAGAAGATCAAGACAAAAAAACATATTGATTTGAAATTTGCAACAGGGTAGAACTGGCATCAATTTGTTCTGTTGCAAAGCAATCTTAAACAGGACACTGATGACATAAGTCATCAGAGGCTTTTAGCAAAGGTATTTGAAGTTTTTTTACAGTAAAGGAATAATACAGCCTTCCTACTTCCACACTAGTAAGTGCTAAGCAGACAGTTCAGATGACTCAATTTAATTTTTCTAGCTCATATGAACTACTAATGTCTGACAAACACTGCCCATGATTTAATATACACAGTATTTGTCTCTCCAATGGATTTCACCCAACCTGATACAGCGGATTTAGATTCTTTTTCTATGAAAAAAAGTTTGCTCAGAATTAAATACAAGAATACAAGTAACACTCAAACCTTCTGCCTCAGAACAAAATAAGCATCAAAATTATAGGTTCACAGGCAGAGCTCTTCTGGGCAGCAAAGTGGTGACCTGTTCATTTAGGCCAGTACATTGCCTAACCTTTATTACCCTGTACAGACAAAAGCTCCAGTCTCCAACAGACAAAGCACCTTAAGCCACCACAGGCAGTGGTAGCAAACACACTGCTGGCTTTGGTAGGCAATGAAACTCTGTCCTGCAAGGCATAGTGTACAAAACACATTAAAAGCTCTGTCTTCCCCACTCCTTGAAGTATACAGTCTCTGCCATAAGCAGCTTCTTGATACCAAACTTCCACTGCCTTTTTTTGACCACCTTTTCACAATTTGGGAAGTACAAATGGTAATCAGTCACAAGAGTTGTCAGGTAAAAAGCTAATGCATGTGGGAACAGCATGAGAATCATACCAAGTGTTTCTCAAAAATGTAACATCCACTGAACCACAATGAAAGAACTTGACAATTTGCTTACAAGTAACAAAGCCATGCACAACAATGGTAAAGAAACACTCCTGCCAGTAAGAGTTTACATTTTAAATTGTGAGAATCCCATAATTAGCTGTGCATAGGTCCACAGATCCACCTGCACAAAGCTCTTCACAGATCAGACATGTGTCCCCTTACAGAAGGTGACACAAGTTGCTCTTTGGCTTACCTTTTCCTTCTCAAACTTAGCAGCCATTTACAAACATGTGATCAACCATTTCCATATACATTGTTTGCCCATTTATTTCAGACAATACATTGTTGGGATTTTTAATTCCACCAAGAATGTTAATCTAGCTTCAAAGGTAAAGAGAAATAGCACCGGCCGCTTTGTTCTGCCCCAGTCATGTCAAACAGAAGCTGCTAAAACGGCACAAAAGACATATACAACCAGGTTTCACTAGTAACTCCAAAAAGATTCATATCTTATTCCAAAATGGAATGCTTTTTTCTCACCATGTTTATGGCTTCTACCCCAAGGAACAGATTTTGGCAGGAGGTAGTGGCTGGCTATTTTTGTATCAAGAAACAGAACTTCAGAATATTGTCAAGGCTGCATTCAGAAAAGAATATTTCAGAAAAGGTTGCATTTGTAACTAACTGCTATCATTCTGAGAAAATTTTATACACGCATTAAATAATTTTCTTGGAGGAAATACACCACAATCCACAACCTTTTATGAAAGCACAAACTCTATCACATACATAGAAGCCATCAAAATACACTGAAGATTTAGTCTTGCAAACAGATATCTTTCATACTAGGCTTGCAAAATAATGATTTCGCTGATTTTTTGTTTGTTTTGTTTTTAACAGTAGCATCCCAAGGGACTTTCATGGCAGTCAGTAAAGTGGAAGTTCATTTGTGTTTCTTTAAATTAAAAAGAAAACTGATCCCATTACGACTAACTGCAACACAGTCACCATGCATCAAGGTCTAAGTGTATAATCATTACCAGGAAGCAGGAAAGGAGCATAACCTCAACTGCAGGAGTAGACTCCTACTTGCTGCTAACATCAGCTAGACAGGCAGCCACACTGACTCTGGAATAATGACTGTGCAACCCAATCACACATTCACTGTCTTCTCACTCTTCTCACCCCGACCAAAAAAGAAAAAAAAAAAAAAAAAACACAAACAAAACAAAACACAGAGTCACTAGGACCATGGGCCAATCCTCCCAAACTATTCAGCATGTTAAGAGATCTGACTCAGCACTCCCATCCCCCCACCAAAACAGCTGCTCTGGAGGTTTGCAAGCAAGGAAAGAAAAAAGGCAATTTCAGAAAAGCGTATCTTTCAATTACAGGTCAACCAAAAGGCTCATCTTAGTCTCAGGCCCTTCTCCTTCCCAAATTCCAAAGACCTGCTTTGGGTAACGGAGGTGACAGCTTCTCAGAAAAGGTCTGCATTAATTTTAAAAAATAGGAAACATTAAGTAAGCTAACCTAAATACAGAGGTCACTAGCACACTCTTCTAAAGCAGGAAAGGAACAAACTGCTCATGCAGTTCTGCATAGCATCTGGCAAATTATACTAGCAATTTTTTTTTTAAGGTAGCAATAGATTTTAACTTCACCTTAACATTTATGCCAATACTGAATACTATGCAATTATTCTTTGAAGGAGGGAAATTGCTTACATGAAAATATACTTGAATGAATATACTTTATACTAATAAAAACAGCATAAACTAAAAGTACCAACTTATTTGTTGATCTAAGGAAATACATTCACTTGCATAAACCCACATTTTGTTATTCTACATAATAATGTTATCAGCATTAGCATAAATTCATCAAAAGATTTCATGTTCAAATACCAATCTTTAAGAAATTGACCTTAATATTTATAAAATCCTTGTCAGACTCACTCAGTATAAATGCCATGGATCTCCTTTCTGTCAGACAACAACAGCAACCAGAGTAGATACACAAAGACAGGACTGAATGCACCAATTTGTTTACTGAATCACAATGAACAATATATCAGATATTCACCCATTGATTGTTTTTTGGAAATTTTGTTTTGGAAACAAAGGATCATTTATTTGTGTCTCCTTTACCCATTTTAAGAGAGAACAAAATTGAGTTTGTAAAGAAGAAAAAACTAAAAGACCAGCAACTTTCAGTACTGTAGGTATCTATCAGATTTTTCAAAAGTACTGTGAATAGCTGTATCCTACTCCATGAGTCATTCAGACCATAATGAGCAAAAAGACATGCTTTTGTTCAAATCACACACATGTGAACTGACCCTCCATGCATTAACTGAAGACAAAGCTTTGCTTTGAGCTCATTACTGTTCTTACAGATAGACTGGCAAAGTTTAGAAAGTTTAGTGTCTTTCTCAGTTTCCCAATTTAAGATGTTTGTTTTAAAAGTACGGGTGCATCCCAGGAAATAAGCTCAAACTTCGTAAGTTCTGTCACTACTTTCAGTGCAAAGGAACAAAACAGTGTATATACAAAGAACAGGATAGCGAGAAAGAAAACAGAACAAAAACGTCTTCTGCAACTTCATAACAGTTTAACAACACAACAGTTGCAGTCTTCAATAAAGAAAAGAAACAGCAGGCAAGTGTTCCTCCTAACTATATTAATCAGAGTGTCTTGAAAAAAATATAAGCAGCCCTAGGGATAAAAAGATAGATCATTTCACCAGTTCTCACTAGGGGTTTGATCTTCTAGAGCCACTGACATCAAGGGAAGCATGATTATGTCTTAATTGAGACTTTAAATAGTGCATTTCAGAAAGCAAGATCACATTACCTTGTTTTATTATATTTTTAGAGAACTGAACACACCGGGTTTCTGAAGCATAATTAAAGCTATTTTGAGGCGGCAGCACCAACCAAAAACTCAAACATGTTTTTAGTCACCACATTATTTCAGGAAATTGTTCTGAAACTTTTCTAATATCCGAGTAAAAAGATGAGAAATAGGAGGGTGGAGAGGATCTACAGGAATGTTTGTACTTCCTCCATTTCTGCTTAATCCTGCCAAAAAAATTGTTCCAGACTGTCACATTGCCAATATCGTAACTAACATTACCACACCACTTATATTTTATTGTTAATAACAACCACACCACTACAGAATGTGCCCGGTTCAGAGTAATAAGTACCAAATTTCCATGTTCAGCAGTGTAGAGTGAGCACTTCCATTTCATTGTCTTTTTTTGTTACTAAAAACCAGGAACTGCCAACTACACCCAGTTATCCTGCTGGTCCAATCCATTGAGAACAGAGTTTGTTATAAATTAAGCCAGGAATCTTCCCTGTAAAAAGAACCTCCGGTACATGAAGCAGAACAGTGATAAAAGAAAGCTGCTAAACTGCATGAAAATAACATGTAAGAGATTACCCCAGATTGGGTAAATCCTGGCAAACACCAAGTGTTTAGAATTCCTTTTAACTTTAACATCACCAGCACCCAGCAGGGTGTACTCAGCATCTCACAGAACCTGCAATTGTTTTTGTCTAGGGGCTTGAAAAAAATAAATCACAACAACTGTGAAGTATGAAATTTTTAGATTTCATTCTCAAATAGTCTGCTTAATGAGCAGGTGGTATTCTCTACCATGAAACAATCAACTAAATAGTAAGGGCCTGTATTAGAACTAGAATTCAAGCCTAAAGGAACATAGTCAAGGAAGGTATGTGGAAGACCTATTCCACAAATGCCAAGCACAAAAGAACTACAATTTTAAAATTACAGTCTTCATCTAAGTTTTTTATCCTGAATCGAAAAGGTACAAATTTTTCTCAAAAGCAGAAACAAATTTCTCTTGCTGCCTGTAAAACAAAGTATTTCTTCAGCTTTATGGTTAATTTACTCCATAACGAAGTTGGTAGCTGCAATGGTTTTTTACTTTGAACTTCAGTGTAGTATGTGCTTGTCCTTACTCTGAGCAAAACCAGTAGACAAAAACACATGATCTGCAGTGACTACACATACAGCATCCACCCAGGACTTTGTTCAAACACTGTGAATGTAGCTTCCTCCTAACACTGCCAACACTTTTAAGCAGCTGCATGAAAGCTTCTGGAAAAAAAAGAATCAGACCATATAATCAGTTTGTGATACACAAAAACCTTACTGAGGAGGTTTTGAGCAATAATTTTTATAAATTCAGACAAAGTGAAAACAGCACCCTTTTGACTCTTTGGCCCTTTCAGAGAATGTAACTCCACAATACAATACCACCAGCAGAGAAGCCAATTTTTAAACAGCTTTCTATTCCCATCCCAAGGTGCAGTTCAGCACCTTCTCAGGGCTGCTGATACAGCTGTTCACCAGCTGTGCTATGAATCACCAAAATGATCACTTAAAACCAGATACTTTTAACCTAGATCATTTCAGTGACCCAGTTTTGCAGAGCAGCCTCATAAACAGTCCAGGCATAAGTGAAAATCCTGAAAGGTTTTTACATCCTGGGTAAAGTTCTTACAAACAGGCTTCTCCCAAAAGAAAACTCAGCCTGCAATTACATCCTCAAAATGCAAGAAATCCACATGTACAGAAAGCATACTGAAATCCCCTACCTTGAGGTATCTTTTAGATTTGCCTTGAGTTGGTAGCTTGATTCCTCAGATACCTTGAAATGAATATGTGCCATCTAGTGCATCAGTCACAGCCAAGCAAATAAAAATAACTTACCAAAAGTCTAGCAAATTCTTTGTTTTCTGAAAGAAATCCATATCCTGGATGTACCTTGAAAGACAAAAGAAAAAATTCAAGCTGATTGAGTTCTGAAACCAGGCACCAAAATCGCTAGCACGTTTTCAGATACTGCAGATGGTGAAGTAAATCACTAAGCATTTAAATAGTTGAATACCTTAAGAAGCTCCTAACACAGATTTTTCTGTCCTAACTCAAGTTGTTGAGCTACCATTTCTGAAACAAACTTTACTTATTTAACTAGGGAGAACAATGTTGCTTGCAGAGCAAATGGATATTCCCTTTGGTGATTTGCCTTTTGCTCTTTTTATCTCCATTGTAGATTTCCCCAAAATATGCTCATCCACACTCCCCTCAGTAACCACTACAAAGTACTCCGTATCCCAAAATATTTCCAGCACTAACCACAACAATGGTGGACAGGTCCACAGTCATAAGCCCCCTACCTCCAGTGACCCTGGCTAGAAAGCACAATATACTCTCTTCATTAGTCTAAGTAAAGCATCCTGTGTGCCTCATTTGCTACTCACACCCCAATATACATTCAGCCTAATTACTTGAGAGGAGCATGAGAAAGTTTTCATTTTACTTTTTGCAAGTCACATAAGATTGTTGATCTAATATGCTCTGACAGACAAAGCATAAGCCATTTTATTCACCTCTCTTAAAGAGCCAATAACTGGGTTTCATACTCCGCAATTCAAAGGGAAGAAAACACCGGTTTTCTTTATAGGAAAGTTTCTTCTTTATAGGAAAGTTTCTGGCCCCTAAAGGCACTGTACCAAAACATCATGTTAGAAAGAAATCACAGTGCTGATCCAACTGTTCAAGAGTAGGTAGTGTTGCTGATATATACACATCAAGTTTTATTTTAGTAAATGCTCTGTGTACAGTGGCTCCGAATAATACATTTATTTCAGTGACAGAACAAAGAACATTAGGAATGTGAACACGACTACATATTAGTTTTTCCTACTGATTCCTGTTAAGCTTTGAATCTCTGGCCAGCTTGGAGGGAAAAAAGGCAGACTCACCCACATTTACACAAATAAGCTAATGTGCATTTTGTAAACATTCTGAAAAAAAGCAAATATGGGATGCACCAGTTACCTTCCTGCAAGTAACATTTATACAA
The DNA here is from genome assembly GCA_013396995.1 of Dicaeum eximium. Lineage (NCBI taxonomy): Eukaryota > Metazoa > Chordata > Aves > Passeriformes > Dicaeidae > Dicaeum > Dicaeum eximium. The sequence goes on along the minus strand of VWZP01008386.1, from coordinate 40,007 downwards.
CATAGAAAGCGATTCAAATGAAGTTTAAGCGAAGGCCTTTCTGGACACACTTGGTAAAACATTCAAAAAAGCCATCATGGCATATAAAGGGTTACCACTCAAAACTAATTGGGATTTTTTTTTTCCCCCAGCAAATTTGGAAATGAACTGAAGCTGCTCCCTGGTGTGAAAGCTGAATCCAGCAGCCACCTGCAGGATCAGCGACCAGTGCTGCCAGATGCTACAAAGCCTTTGATTTCCAGTAGCGATTTCAGACACATTTAACTCATGTGACATGAACTAACTGGAATAGCATATTCAATCACTTCCCCCCCCACACCTTTAAAAAAAAATACAAACTCTGGCTTTTCTGCTTTCTATATATGAAACAGCTGCAGCAGATAGACACATTCAGACTCACAGCTTGGGCCCTGGTTTTCCTAATGACTTCCATGATGGCATCCATGTTGAGGTAGCTTTTGCTGGTGGGAGCTGGGCCAACACAGACAGCTTCATCCGCCATTTTCACGTGAACCTGAAGAGGCAATATTCTGCATTAACAGATGCTCCCAGCAAAAATAATTAACATCACCCAGTTGCATGCACACAAATCTGATTGTGTCAAAGATTATTTACATACCATAGGCACTCTAAAATATACACTGAAATTACCAACACCAGCATACGAGTACTTACACAATAAATCTCATTTCTATTAACTCTGAGCTTACGCCATCGTCAAACTGTTTTATTGTCCCAATACATTATTTTGAATTTGATTAAATAAAATCAAGACAAATATAATTTCAGCTTCCTATACTGATCATCTATATGTAAATTCAGACTAAAAACTACTTTGTTACTTGTAACCAGGGTAGTCTAATATCTTAATACTTAATAATAAACATTCATGACCAGTTCTAAGCAGGCTCCCCAGGAAGTTGGGGATAATGAGAGTGAATTGAATGAAGGGATGCAATGAGTGTCCCTGCACAGCATCAGGTCAGCACCATGCACAAATTAAAGCCTATGACTAAAGAGTTCAATATCACTACACGTGAACCAGAAAATCTCGAGAATTATTTAAGCAGGCTCATGTTTGATTTCTAATCCATTGTATCCTCATTTATATGCATTTGCCAAATATTTTTTAGTCAAACAAAAAAGGGACAAACATCTCCAATGTTGTCCCAGGAATACTAAAACAGCTAGATTTGAAGTTAGAAGTCTTCTTACATCTCACAAGAATGCTTATCTTTAAGTTTAAAAAGTTCAATTAGATTGGTCTTTAACATGTTTTCAGAGTTCAGAATACTTTTCTTTAAAGTAAGATACACATAACTATGAAACTAAACAACCAGGTTTTCCTCATTCTGCTTTTTGTAAGCTCCCTTTCAGTATGTATTTAAGAAAGCATGCCATTTTTAAACTGTGTAAGATTGTTAGCTGTCAGTAAGACTTGTTTAGAATGACAGTTTGACATTTCCAAATGCTTACCAATTTTTAAAACTATTTGATGTCCTCTTCAGCATCAGAAACAGACTATATTGTCTAAAAATTGATGTTTGTTTAGAAAATTAGCACTAACATTTGAGAAATATAAGACCCTGTGATGAGTTCAGTTGGTCAGAGCATTGTGCAAATAACACCAGGCTTGTGGTTTTGGTCCCTGAGTCATTCTCTTAAAGAGCTGGACTCTGTAAGCCTTGTGGGTCCTTTCCAACTCAGTACATTCTGTGATTCTGCATCATATTTTTGGTTTATTGTCAGGAAGTTTTGTTCTTTGTGAAAAGGAATTTTATTCGCAAGTAGTATGAAGGCTGTCAAGCGTGTCAAACAAGTTAGAAGTTAAGTAGTCTGGATACACTATTGGCTCATTCAGAAGAAACAAGGCCAGAAAAAAAACAATAAAAATCTACAAACATGACAAGCAGAAGTCAGACAATACTTTGAACAATACAATGAGAAATAAGTAGCAGGTAAATATAACAAACATGTATAATAAGGAAGAAAGTAACTTAATAAGCATTTAAATTTTTTCTTCAGTTTTATTGACTTTTCCTAAACTTGGGAAAAGTTAATCCTACCAACAAGAAGCATTATTAACTTGCCACCTAATTCCATATTTCTTTCTTTTAAGAGGCATCTCTTAAATAGCTTCTGAATTCACTATATTCTCAAGTATGAGAGTTCACATAACCTCTTGCAATCACCACACATTTCACATTTCAACTATTGCTTCTATGAAGTCACAACTGATTTGCTTTATCACTACAGCATTGGTCTCACAATATAAACAGAGCAAAACCAAAAAAAAGCTTAGAGCACTAGCAAGGACAACCATGCAGCAGGTTTTAGTGCTTTCTAGTACGTACACCTTAGCAGGCAAGTAACCTATTTTGACCAAATGCTACCAAGATTAGCCTGTGTCATCCTTCCTGCAGCACTAAGTTGAAGAAACAGCATGTGTTCCTTTATCTTCACAATCAGTTTATATGCTTAAAGTTGTTCTGAATCCCAATATGGTTTACATTTCTAAACAGTCTTTTAAGCTTAAGTTTAATTAAGAATGTATGTTTTACAAAACCAAAAGCTTCCTTATAGAAAAGGACTAAATAATAGCTATATTAGCTATTTCTAGGTATCAAGATGAAACCCCACACCCACCCACTTCTTGTACTAAGACACCAATACAGCCCTACTAGTACCAAAAGCAGCCATAGAAGATACTGCAAACCAATTGATTTTATACATATAAACAGTCTTGTACACTTTTCCCCAATATTCCCCCACTCCTTTCAGAAATGTTTCGTTGCTATTCAACTCTTTGGAGTTTCAACTCTTCCTTTCCCACATCACTCTGTAACCTGGTAGATCCATTTCTCCTTGTTCACCTTACTGCAAGTTGTTGGTGCCTTCTCTAGTTCAGTGCCAGGTCAGCCTTGAATGCACCAGGGAAATCTCTCAAAAAAAATAGGTCTCCATTCCACCTCCACTAGTCCAAAACCTCCAGATTTTCAGGATCCAGTGGCAGCTGTTCCATCTAGGGAGCTTCTCATATCTACTTTTATTATGAGTTCATATCTACTTTTATTGTGAGTAAACCAGCCCACATATAAACTGGAAATCTGCTACTTAGTAATTCATAATGACAATTCCCCTTAGCATTTAGATTTGACAATGCACTGTAGTTCATGAGGAATACCCCAAATACTCTAACACAAATACATCATAGATTTTTTTAGTGTAGTAATGTAATTACTAGCAAATGTAATTAGTAGCAAACATTATGACAGAAGTAATCATTTGAGTCTACATGACAACAAACTTTCAGCTTACTACCAAGGACTGCCTACTTCAAACAGTAATTCACTACACATTTACCTCTGCAGAAGCTAACTTATAACGCAATTTTTCTAGACAGTCCAAAGAACCCAGCAACTCCCCTTCCTCAAGCACCACAAATTTCAAATATATTGATTTTCAAATTCAAGGATTGCGTAAGTACTTGACTTAAATCACACAATCCTAGGTGTTCAAAACCTGTCCCTAACAGCTAAAAATCTCAGAGGTGTAATTTATCCCTTTTCTGTTTTAGTTCACAAAAAAACCCAATGTCAACAAAAACAAAGAAGCAAGTCCCAGTAGCTTCTTGAAAAAATGCAATTCCTTCATAAATATCTGAATTGACCCAGCAATCTCAAGCATGAATGGATAACAACAAAGGCTGGAAAACAGCTGAAACTAAGTGCTTAATGGTTTATACCGCAGGTTTTAATCTTATTGGGCTACCTGGGCCTCAAGAGAGATGTCTCAAACAGCTACCAAGGGTTGGTTATGTTAGAGAATACAAATGACTAGAAATCATGGAAAGACGTCTCGTGTGTAAAAGCAGTTTAATTTCTGTAAAAGTTTTATACTTTAACTTTAAGGAGTCTGTTTCATAAAGGTTGATGATATTTCAAAAACACCAAAACCTACTGAATCTTCATTTTATAGAACCTCAACCTAATTCAAAAACTCGAGACTAAATACAGTCATCTTTGGAAACCCAAACCAATCACAAACAGCCAACCAGCTCATCACAGACTCCTGTGTCTATGAGAAATAAGCTACTAGTAAGAAAACTTTGGATTTAACAAGGAGTCCTAGCAGAACAACACTGGAATGAATACTATTAAATACTGTAAATATCTTTAGATTAAGATACAAAATCAACTGGAAATAACTTAAAGTATAACCATTATTTTATTACACAAGTCTTCCTGACAACAAACAGACGAAGAACGAGCTAAAGTCCAACAAGCTTATTCTTTCAGAAGCAAACAGCACAGAAGTGGCCACTGGCTACAAAACAAGTTTAGGTCCAGAAGCCACCTTCATGGCAAGGCATCTCTATCAGCAAATCCTGCCAGATCTCTACACAGGAACAGCTTCATGTTTCTTCACCACCTTTCCAGCAAACAGGCAACTAAAGCAAGGAGTCCACTGGGGATGACTTGCCAGTCATTTTCCGACTGGACTGGTTTCAAGCACCACTCCAGGCTGCGGCAGGGTGCAGAGTGCAGTAAGAGGTGTAACAGTAGCAGCAATTGGGTTGGGAGACCCTCCTACATTGTTTCAATATTTCAGGAAGATCTATAAATCAGCTGTGGTGCTAGGGCTTGGCATCATACTCCAGATGACAAAGATGTCCATAACCCAAAATTTTGGATATGAGCACCACAAAAATAGTCAAAATCTGCCTTGCAGATAAACCAGTTTAGAAGGACTGCACTGAATCAGAGCTAGCACGTGCCCAAATTACCTAGATTATGTTAGCTCTCCTTTATCCTGGAGAGTGACATGTTCATTTGGCAGTAGCATGCTCTCTTGCATAGCCATACTCTGAATTTACTGAATTATCCTCTCAATTAAACCTGTATCTCAAATCATTTCAAGAAATCAAAATTAATAACTTGCTACCTAAAATATACACAGATCTCCTAGAGGCATTCTGTTTAACACAGCAGTATCAAGGTAACCTTCAGGGCCACTCAGCTGCTGCAGATCGCTATTTGGAATCTACATTCTAAACAAATGACATTTAAATATGCATGTCTCTCAACATTTAAACATAGAAAAGTTCTCAGTGTGAATATAGAATGTATTAAAATTATTTTAAGGTAAAGAAACCACTTTCAGTGCATATACAGTCATAAAACAATCAGACATCAAGAAAATTTACAGATGCCTAGCATTAAAATTATTCAGCAGCTCAAGTCTGTTACTTCTTATGGACCTGGTTCTTGATAAAAAGCGCTTTTCTCCCCAGTTTATTTCAGAATCAGTCATCCTCATTTATTAACTCCAAAAAATAAAGGCTGACTTTGTCAACGAAGAAAAATATATCTACATGCATTTCCTGATAGAATGTTTAATATCATCTGCATAGTTTTCGCAGATGATTTTACATACTTCAGCAGTTTCTGAGGCTTATCCTGTGACAGATGTAATTTACTTCAGTGTAAATGTCTAATTAACACATACACACACACACATTCCCCTTTTCCTCCATCTCTGAGGAGGTAAATGTCTGGGATTCCCCAGTGTCCCAGTTTTTCAGAGTAGGTCAGCCTACACATCACCAGGTCTCAACACAAGTTGATATTCACGCAGCAGAGACAGTTATACTGAGTTGCAGGCTGCATTTTCCCCCTAATTCTTCTGTGCTGTTTCAGAATTTATATTATAGGGAAACTGTTATAGCTGCATATACAGTGCTAATCAAACCTAAGAAGCAATTAAAACAACCTCAGCGAAGAGAACACTTTTGTTTGGTACACTAGATAAGACTGAGCATTGTTTAGACAAAGAAATCTAATCAAACAAGTCATTCTCCTTTTATAGCTCAAATCAATATTACACATTGGAACAACATCCGCTGGTGTAAGTGGATTCACTTAATTGGCCCAAACTGCATAATACCGCTCAGCAAGACAAATCACAATTAGCTCAACCCATAAAATAGGGCTAATGAGTAAATCCTTTGTAAGGTAGCTAAAAAAAACCAACCGCCTCAAATCTTGCCAGCACCATTGCCAAAAGAGACAGACAAAACAGAACAAAAAGCCTGTGGCATTGAACAGTCTTGAGTTTAAAAAAAAAAAAAAATCAAACAGATGCAAAAAAGGTTCAAATTCACTGCTTTGCCAAAAACACATCTTCCGTCTGACCTAAGTGTCTTTAGCAGCTTGACATTAAAATACACACAGCAGTAATACAGTAAGTTTGAGCACAGTGTGCAGTATTCATACTGCAGCCTTTAAAGTGCTATCTGCAAAGATATACTGCCACACATTACAGCATTTAACCCTAAAACAAAATAATGGAAATATGTCTAAAGCACACAAAAAACAAAACCATGGAAGAAATACAATAACTATCCTGTATTTCCCATATTTAATTTTACTCAGCATACCAAAAACCTAAATAAAAGTTCATGCAAATAAACAGGTCAACCTGCAGAGTCAAGATAAATAGCCTATTTCTCTGCAAGCCTATTTTAAACTATTTTAATTTGATGGCCCACAAATAGTTATACAAGGACTCTGTTAAACAGTTCTTCAGTGGCCTTCAAACATGTTTTGGTGAAAGACATTTACTTGAGTTCCCCTCCAAGTCTGCAATGACCCTCAAAACAGCCCATCCATTAGCATCTGCAGGATTAGATCCCTGGTTCATGGACACCAGCTGAGAAAAATAAATTTAAAAATCTACCACCCTTTCCTTTACTTCCTAGTCTTGCCCTTCAAGTTTGTCAACTGGTCAAAAAATGAAGACAGTAAATAACTTCAGTAACCAAGGGCCTCAAAAATTAACTTTTCAAATAAAATTACAATGAATGGATCCAGGTTGAACTGAACAATCGCCGAAAGACAAGCAACACGAATTAGGCAGAGAAGACTGCATTTTTAACCAACACCATGAGAAAACACATGTCAACACATCAAGATGGTCATCTGTTTGCATTCTCACTTATTAATTTATTTTTGTAACTAAGAAAAGAAAAAGTAATCCATCATCCAGTTCATCCATCTCTTCCATGGATGAAGCTGTGGAACATTGTTCACTGCTAAAAAGAGACAATTTTACTCGCATCACGAAGAGGAAAGGACTCCCCATCATACCTAGAGGCCCAATCATTCCTACTGTGAAAACCAGACCATACTAAAGCTGTGATAGAGTGATACTCCCAAACTGTGTTCTGCTTGTGGGACAAGCAAGAAAATGCCTCCTGAGTCCTGAAGACATTACAGATAAGATTCTAGAGATGAGTCTTGGCTCCTAAAAACCTTTTCCTATTGCTTACTGTTTGACAGACAGCTTCAGTGAAGCACTGTCTGGAACAACGGTGAGAAAGGTTTCTCCATCAAAATTTTATTGCAAGTGCTTACTGTGTTGAACCCTCCAACTAGTACACAAGTTTGCTATTGAAAATTCAGCAGAATGAAATACTTAATTTGTATCACCGCCTCCAACATGTTTTACTTAACACCAACCAGGAACAATCAGTCTTTCTTTGGTAAAATCACTGAAAAGGTAGGTCAATAGTCACCTTGTTCACTAATCTACCTTTGGATGAACTGAATGATTAACAGAGGTAGAGCAACCAGGAGGGGAAAGCCAGAATGTCCCAATCTTAACTCCAAGCCACTGCATCAGTAGCAAAGCACATTAATAATCTTGAGGGAAAAGCATTCCCCTTGCCTCCTTACGCTGGTGTTTCCCCTGGCAGGAGAGCTACCAAGTTCCTTTGCTCTAGTGAAAATTGGAGGCAGCCAACCTTGGCTGATGTCTGGAGTGCTGTGAAGAAAGTCTGCAAGCTTGCAACTGCACTCATACGAGTGCAGACTATTTTTACTTTGGAATACATTATCTAGAGTAAGTCTCCAAGACAAAGGAGATTTTTAGTTCAGAGCACACACTAGCAATTTGGGAAGACACTTAATAAATGTATTTACCAAAGAAAGAGTCTCCATCTGTTGCACAAGTTGAGCAATTCATCATATTTATTAGAGCAGTCTACTATGCTCTGTGAGGATGCTCAAGTTTCATCTTTGCTGTGTATGTGATTCTGCACTTTAAGTGTTTTAGAAAAAGAATTCAGTTTTTTGTCATGTTAACAAAATAGTGATGGCCTACAGTGTTTTTAGTAGCCTCCCTGCATTTCAAACACATCTGCACCCACATGTCAGCCTTTCCCTAATGGAATCTCAGCTCCCAAGCACATTAGCAAAGCAATAGGACAGATCTTTCTCATGCTGTTTCTTTTTCCTGCCTCTCCCAAAAACAAGCTCACCAAGGAATGCATTTGATGCATGCTCCTTTGTTTTGCTTTCTAAAGGGGTTAAGACATGTAGGAGATGGGAAAACTGGTAGTTAAGCAGGTCAAGGAAACAGTATCACATGGTAGGAAGGGCAGTCAACTACAGAACCTCATAGTGGAGATTTTGTTCTTAATTAAGCTAGATATTCCAGAAGTCACTTGGGATTCAGAAAAAGTCGGCTAAACTCAGCCACAGTACAAAGCAACACATAGTATGCACTGGTAACACGCTCCCAATCCAGCATTCACAGCTCTAATTTGGACAGAGTTCCCCTGTCAGATGGATGAACACAATACACAGTCATTCAGAAGTCTACAGATGGATGGACTGCAGAAGTTACTTCCAGCATCCAAAGATCAGGGATTTCTAAAATCCGTTCTAGTGTTGAGAGAACAGCTCACGACAACAGCAAGGTGAATTCACAGCTACCTGGCATTTCAACAACACAACAGTATTTAACAGAAAGGTGAAAAAGGAAATGTGAACATTAACTAAATGCAACATATTCTAGGTCAGTAGTTCTAAGATTGAATTTTTTTTTTAATCACAAACACAAGATGCAGACCTACAGTGAGGTATGTTCTTCCCAGTGTGGACAAACTTCAGGCCCAAAATGAACAATATATTGAGACTTACATCAAGTTTCACAATAAGCCTCACTTTAGGCATACACAAAATGCCACTCAGGAGGATGATCCCACCCCTTAACTCTCCTCCACACTCAGCTCCAGCAGTTACAGTGCTGCTGAGGCAGATCAATGAACTGAACAGAGTGGAAAAGTAATCTAAGGGGAGGGGAAATTAACCTTCTGTCAGATCAGCAAGTTAAACCATCTCCCAGCCACATGACCATCAGATCCCATACAGTGAATGAATGAATGAGAGGGGGCAGGAGAGCCCAAGCACTCCTTTCACAAGTAGTTTGGACTCAGGAATTTAGACATAATATGAAGCAAGTTCTACAGTGTCAAATAATCCAAAGAAAATACCAGAAACAACAATTTGTCAGTGAATGCAGAATATCGTAAGGATGACAAAATTCCAGAGCAGGTTTCCTAAAACACCGATTTTCCTCATGTCTAATCAATACATACATGCTCAACAGAAAATTTATATGCATGTGGATGTATGTATACATATACATACACACACCCCTTAACCACTTCTAGGTACCCACTGAGAGGGGCTTTTCCACTAAGGCTAAGTACTAAAGCAGTAAATATAATTAACAAAAATTACATCATGAAATCTCAGAAGAATACTTTAAAATGCCTTACAAAATATTCATACTTAATATTATGTTATTACATGACATTTACAAAAGTAGAGCATTTTTCCTTCAGAATTCCACTAATGTGAATGTTCAGATTTCTTAAAAATGATTATTTGCTTAGCTCTTAAATAAAATTCTTAGTTTTGCAAGAAAATTACTTCTCTGCCAGTGTATACTACTTATTCATTATAGCACAACTTTGAAGAAGATAGTCATCTATATAAAACCCATTGTAAGTTTTCTACCCTCAAAAGCCTTCTTTTGAAAGACAAGACAGCTTTGAGATTTCAGGATGCAGATGTCAAGATGAAGTCTATAAAAACAGTGCAGTGGAGAAAAAGCACCAAGCACTCCTGAAAATGACTGCACAGACAAGCAGCCAGCTCGCCAAGTCTGTAAAGACTGTGTACAGTCCAACAAATAGGCAGGAATAGACAAGGAAACCTGCACTGTCCAAATACAATTTTTACACAGTTACCACCAACACTGAACAATTCCTTCTCTGTTGCAGATGCCAGACTAAGTAGCCCCATCCCTTTCCCAGATCATTTGACGAAAGTATTTTCAACTTTTTTTTTTTTTTTTTTTTGCTTACAGCCCTCAGTTCTGCCATAGCTACAACTCAAATTGTAAAGATTTTATTTTAGTGTGACTTTAGACAAAGCCTTTATTTGCTTGGGGGTTTTTAGTTTATTGAGTATTTTTCCTAACAATATTTCCACCTCCTAGCTTATTTCCTATGATACACTTTCCCAACTTAACTCAAAGACACTGAGCAGAATCTTAGTCTCCATTGCATCCCATTAATCTTAGACACTATTATTTCAGTACATCAAGCAGATTTAGTCTAAAAACAGTGCAAGTATTGAGGAAATGTGTCCTGATAGTAGAAGAGCATTCTTTGCAGGACACTGCAAAGTTCTCCGCACTCAAGCACAGATCTTGTTCCAATGAACAGAATGACAGTAAAGTGCTCCCCCAACACCTAGCTCCCACCCTTCTATGACAAGCTGTCACTTCTGGGATTCTCTTTCTTGAGGCAAGAATTTCAGAAGTGCTAAGACAAAAGCTCCAGATCTTCACCTTTGAAGATAAAGTAAAAACTAGACAAAATGAGACGTACCACTATCAGAATAGCCTAATGACAGTATCATAAATACATGTGGCCTATACATACAAATTCTATTAATATGAATTTAGATCTTCAATATAGCATACTTGGTCAATGCTAAATATATTTCATATGGTAAAAGAGATAAGTACATGCCATACAGGCAACACCTGCACAACACCAAAGGAAAGAAAGAAAACCTATTTCTGCAAGGTGACAACTGTTTCCATTTAAGAGGCACAAACTTTTGCATTCCTCACAACATATAGATAATATTCACAGGTTTAGTAAATTAACCCAACCTTACACACAGTTTTATAAACCATTGGGGTAAATATCTATATAAACAAATTCCTATTTCAAAAAAGCCTGGAATTAAAAAAAAAAAATCTTCCCAGGTTGCATGGAATCTACATAGCACAGCAACACACATGCTCTTACAGAATGGTTCCTTCTAAATCCTCTTTCCTGTTAGCATTTAGGTTTGGGTATTTTCCCCCTCCAACTTGCTAAATAAAGTCATATTTCCTGCTGACAGCAAATGATTGGTTTACCTTTAACTCCGGGGGGTTTAACTATCCATCCTTTAAGAAGCTTTGACAGTTTAACCTGCTGAGCTCACAGCACCCAAGGGAGGGTCTTACTTGCAGTTTTACTTCTGCTGCTGCTGACCACTAATACTGACTCCGCAGATAATGGATTTCAATAACAACCTCCTACAGGTTAACACTTTGGGTAGTAGCCATGATACTGCCTTAATTAAGCTAATACTTGAAGGTTACAGTTCGGTAGAAAGTTGTATTAAATTTGGCAGTGCTTACAATAGCAGGAAAAATGCACATGTTTACCTGTCCAGTAGCTCTGGGATAAATTTACCTACTGATATAATTCACTTGGTTTAACTTTTTATAAGGTGGACTCCATGTATTAATTCCATTTCCTCTAAACATGGATTTTTCCAGCATAACTGATGATTTCATGACAGATAGGAAATGGATACCTCTAACCATGCTGAGCACAGAATGTGTCTACCTGGCATATAAGTAGTCCATGCATTACAGCTGAAGGGTGCTGTGTTTGGCTTCTTTACTTTACAAGGTTTGGAGCATCCTGATAATGGAAAATACTAGCATTTCTATTTCCTTCAAGCTAAGTTGCTAACAACAAATTTTATATTTTAGCAAGCTATTAATTATGTAAAAGCTTAAAGATGTTAAAGACATCTAGCTGAAAGCGGGAAATAATTCATATTTACGGAAAACAAGCATTTGGCAAAATACAAAAGCTTGCAGATTGGAGTATTTAAATACATTTTGCAGGCCAAGCATTCACTTATTCTTTTTCAACAACACACTTAAAAGCACACATTCACTTCAAAAACAGAGAGAGGAAAGGTTCTTGGTTTAAAAATTTGGTATTAACTCTACCTGCAAAAACATCCATTTGTTGGATTTTGTTTTTTGTTAAAGTACACAATCTGACAGACACTTTACAGAGTAATAATGAAGCAGCATGGGAGCCATTTAATATATTTCTTGATTAACTCATTGCCTGTCCAGTTCTCATTCAGACATGTGCTCACATGTCATAGTCGTCATAAGTCCCATCATCCCTACAGTTAACACACAAGCTCCTTGATTAGTGCACAACTCCCAGACGAGCCGTCGCTAATGCTAAATAATTCCCTCCAGCCTCCTGCGACTATACCGCAGGCTCTCCAATTAAATATAATGTCTCTGATGAGCCATATTAATATGGACAAATTCCTGCCAGAGATTCTAGCCCACTCACTTCCACCAAAGAAGCAATTGAAATAAAAAGAAAAAAGCTGTGTACATAAAAATTAGCCAAAAGAATAATTTTGCCATGAGGCTTTAATTACAAAACTTTGCTGTCACAAGTATGTTATTCTTGGAAGTATCTGGGAAACGGGCATATTAATACAAGTTTACTGATAAATGGCAGTGAGTAAATTACCATTTTAATAATTGAAAAGCAAGCATGTAAAACAGATAGCTTTTCAATCAGTTAATTACAATTACCAATATCTAATCACATGTGATAAAATTAACTCAGATAATTTGCTGCTGGTATAGCAATTATATTCAGCCAGTCTTGTGCATTAAGCATTATTTGCAACACTGGCATAGCTGTACATACCTACACAAAGTTTTTTCAGGTTATAAAAATACTTCGCTAATCATACATCCATAAAATTTTCATAACTTGTACCAAGAAACTACCATGCCTGTTAAAAGTCTGTAGCACAGATTATGTAGTGAAGTCCACATTTTTAAAGATATTTACAGATGGACCAAGCAACAATAAAATATTTTAATAATATAACAGATCCAGTCATTGGCCAAATAAAAAAAAGCCAAATCATAGTAATCTCCCCACTTTAAAATGGGTAGAGTCACTGGAAAATCTAACCTTTTCAGTGTACACTGAAATTCCTTAACATTTAACTCAAAATTGCTGCCATTAACTGGAAATTGACTATTTAGATTTTATGAAAATCATAAGGAGTTCCCAGTCCTTATTACAGGAGAGAGTCTAATGTCCTTAACCCTAGTGCTGACCCTCTCACTAGAAGAGATAACAATAAAGGACATGTAAATAGACTGTTGCAGAAGTATCCTTTAGTAGTTTAAAAATATTGCTTGCAACTGCACAAATTGTAAGATATTCAAATAACCCCCATGAAATTTTGATAAGCTCTTCCCCAAGGTCCTTGCACCTTCATCCTTACACTAATGCACTTCATCTTCATTTACCTGATCATTAGTTTCCAGTTTGTTCAGCTGGAAACCAACACACACTAATTACTTTGACATCACAAAGTCCTATCTGTCTTCACCACCTCCCCAGACAGCAGGGAGAAATTATCAAGGGTAGGCATGATAATATCCTGATAAATGATGATTCACATCACCTCTCTGTCAATCATCCAGAAGTGCTCACGCAAGATACCACTCAATCTCATTACTGAATCCTAGGGCTAAGAGTACAATACACACCAGGAGTCATATTTCAAACAGCAGGCCACCTGGATAAGATGCAGCTCTCGGAGATTTTCATGAATTTTGTTGGCTTTTTGTTTTAACACGGTAAATGTCAAATATTCATCTATTTTACCATGTGTATATAGGCTGGCAGAAAAGGACATGCTGAAAGCAAACCAATTCATCTCAAGGGTTCAAGTGAGAAAAAAAATTCTAGGTTCTTTGGAGGGGAGGAAAAGGACAGACAAATTTCCTTAATTTAAGAAGAAAATTAATCAACCTACCTAAAGTTCCAAAGTTCAGTTTCATAATTTAAGCATCCTTCCTGCTGAAACAATATAAACATATTCAGAGGTCTGAAAGCAGAAATGCTAGCTTTGAAACTCATTGACACATGCAAAGTTCACTTTCCATGACGGAAAGCAGATACAAGATAATGTTCTTGCTTCAATAAATAGCTGATGGGGGCAGGTGGGGTGATCAGTCAAGAAGCAAAATAAGAACTTAATAGTAGCTGCTTTCTCAGAAAATATTTCTTTCCCTACTTCCAAAATAGTATCATCCTTCCATCTCTCTCAGTCCAATTACACATATAACTAAAGGAATCTCTAATGGCAAAGCCCAGGGCTTGCTATCTAGCACAGAATCTAAAAGTTGTTCTAGAGAGGGAACTACAAATACCACCATCTTCTAGGTCTGTAATACACTCCATTTTCTTGCCCAGATCATCATGCACCATCACTAAACTTGCACAATGGCTGATCATATTCTTCAATTTATGGTGCATCACTTATGCAACAGATGAAGGAGAAAAGAAGAAAGCAATACTGATAGAATATGGGGGAAAGTGTGAAGAAATTCCACAACCATATCTGCTTGCGCTAGGTATTGTCAGGGGTAAAAAAAACAGCCAAAACTAAGGACCAAAAATTGAGAACTCTATAGAAAAAACAAAGAGTAGACAGCAGAAGAACAAAGAAAGTACAAAGAAGCACATTCCCAGCCCACAGTACCCTCCTGGCTGAAGTCACTTCAAACACTCCATCCAAGCCAGAGCAGCAGGGCGCTCTCTTGCAGGTGTGGGTGGTACTGCTGCTACGGGCACGCTGCTTCTGCATCCAGCCACTGCCTGCCCGCACCACTGAGCCTGAACTTGGCAGGAGCCCTCACACACGCTTCCTTGCACCTCCGCTGCCCCAGACTGTTTGAAATGCGATCACAGGCTCACAATGAAACCCTTGTCCCATTTCAAAGTACTCTCTCCCCTGTGGGGCTACGCAGGACAGGCAGCAACTTACAGGCTCCTGTTCAGATAATGTTAACATAACATTTTCCAAGGAGAAACTCACAGGTTTCTCCTTCAAATGTTTTAAGTGTTCCAAAATATATGTAAATGCAAATACAACAGAAAAGCAAAGCTCCATTAAAACCCTAAATGAAGTCATTTAGGTACAGATGCACATACCTGAGGCATACACTATCCAGAGTCTACTTTTCAAAGCAAGTGTGGATCACTACCAAAGCTCAAAATCCAGGAGTTCTTCACAAGCTTCCTATCAAAATACTCTCCCTAAAAAAAAACTGTTTCCAGTCCACATATGCACACAGATTTCTCACTCTCAAATCTGTGACCCATACCCCTCACCTCTCTGGCTTATCAAACATACCTTACCAACCACGCTATAAGTAAAACTGATTTTACAGCAACTTGTCCAAGAAATGTTAACCACCACATGCTTGGACAATGGAATTCAAAGCATTTTTCCCTAAAGAACCAGAGAGCCTGAAAATAAAATATAACCTCTTCACTCTAGCACATGAAGCAGGGCAAAATTATAAGCAAACCAGAACTTTTTTCCACTGAACGCAACCTCAGCACTTTCCTTCCTGCCTTTAGAGAAGGGCTGAGAACAAATATAATAGCAACAAAATTGAAAGTATCACTCCAAACAAGCTTAGAAGTTAAAAAATTTTAGAAGTGTCATTCCATTGTGAAATTCATACATGAATGTGTTGAATTTTCATCTTAACTTAAAAGCAAACAGCCACCTTCATCCCAGACTTACCACACCTCTGGTTTCTTAGAGAGCATGTGATCTATTTGTGCTGTGAGAAGGCTACTGTTGGCTTAGCTGCTTGAAGGCATACAACAGAAATTTCTTCTGCAGAAAGAATATTGGTGCAGAGAATACACAGGCATGCATGCCTGCAAAGCAAATTTACCAAAGTTAATTTGTTAGCTGTACTCACAGAAATCTGAGGGCAGGAAACTGTAATAATAATCCTAAACTTGAGTTTAGCTGATGGGCTTCTTTATGTTAGAGCTTTACAAAAAAAAAATCTTAACACAGCAGCGCCACTTCTTGAATCTCGGCACGCTAATTAAAAAAATTAGCTTTCAGAACTAATTGACAGAAAACACCAATTATAGTTTTTGTTAGTTAAATCGGAAAATTCTCAGCACAAAAAAAAAGAAAAACTGGCACAGAAGCAAACTTTATTATCAGATGAATACTAAGCTAGACACATTAAGACAAAAAAACCTTACACCTTTCTCTGAAGTTATTGAAGTTAACTTGCAGCAGGGTTACAGTACTTCCTCTAAAGGAAAAAAGAAAAGAATACATGGGAAACTGCTGTCAACAAGTGTCAGCAGAGTTCACAGTCTAAGTTGATCTGCAGTTTTGAGCTCCACAGATACTGAACAAGAAGCACATGACAAAACTTCAGGCTCACTTCAACCCATATTCAAGAATGATACTAAACTCCTCAAAACATTTAACAAGTAGAAATCAAATACAAATTACACTTTAATTATCACAAGAAAAACAAAAATTACATTTGCTATTCAAATTCAGGTTATTATCAAAAAACCCTATCAATCATACACCTAAGATCTCTCCTACATTAGTCATAACTTCGTATGTACAGAGAACAGCAATCTATTTAAAGTACCGACAGGCCCTCTACATACTCTTATCAAATAAAAGCCAGCATCTAAAAAAAATAAAACATTAAAATTACAAAATCCAATCAACTACTGCATAGAGAAGCACCAATTCCTGAATTTATCAAGTATTACAACCAACAAAAAAATGGGGCTTCTTAAATTAAAAGTACAAGAGATGCAACAGTGGTTTCCACAGTTCTCAAAAATTTTGCTATGCTTAATGAGGCAAACAACACAAGCAAACACAAATAGTTACATTTAGTCTACCTAAAATTTAGGAGCAAGCAAAGCAGGATCTTGCTGAAAGCATAAGAGAAAAACAAAAGCAATGGGTTTTCAAATCCCCACAGCCACTCACTGTGGCAGGCAGTGAGGTTGCCCAAGCTCGACCATTCTACATTTCACTTTTTTACGAAAAGAAAGGTTCACAAAAGCCAGGGTCTCATTTTATCAGGCAATAGCGCTCAAAGGCAGCCCCTCAGCCACAGTCCCTTCCCTCCCACACGCACAAGGTTTGCAGCTGCTAAATGCACACAAGCAAGCAGTACTAAGTCATCCACACTCAAAGGCGCTGGGGATCCTTTCTCACAGCACAAGGAGTGACCCAGGAGTGCCAACAGGCACGCCAAGCCGGGCAGCCTTCCAGCACCAAGCCTTCACTGCACCAGACAGACCTGCCAAAGCCCTACTGCTACACAAGTGTCACAGTACCTAAAACTTGTCATCACAGCTTTTTTCTTTTTGCTGCCTGCTCCCTCCCCGGGTTTTTTTTTAAGCTTTTTTTTTCCCATGTTAGTCTCCAGCACATTTCAAGTAGAGTTTCTCACCTCCACAGAGCACAAACATTAGTCCAGCAATACAACCACTTCTGTTATAGTCAGGAAAGGCCTTTAAGGAAAAAAAAATCTGAATCAGGGTCAGCAAATTAACTTTTTATTGGGTTCAGGAGCATTTCTAGGGGACTGCCAGTTTCAATACTTAAATCAGCAGCATCATCCAGAAGTGCTAGTTAAGCACGATAGCTGTGCATGTTGGAACAAAACCATCTCCCTTAAGTTGAACCGAAGAGTTTTCAAACAGCTAAAGCACCTTATACAAAATTGGAAAACATTAACCACAAGATCAGCAAAATTATAAACAGAAGTTTGTCATAAACATGAGCTATTATTAAACCTCCCTGGACATTATTCTTGAAATTTTACACTCAACTTTTCTTAATTTTAAGGTACATGCGGAGGCTCATATGTATTTTCATTATTGGCTTTTTAGACCTTCTCAGAATCACATCAGTATTTTGATAATTTTATTATGCCAATAAAAATCTTCACTGAAAAAGCTTCCCCTAAGCTGAACCTGATAGTTCTGCTACAGGTGACAAGTGATTTAAAGAAACATACCCCAAGTAAAAAAAAAAAACTAAACGCCATAGGTCATACTTCCATAATAAGCTTTTAAATTATCTGTGGAGAGGCTTTCTTTTCTCATCAAATATGATGCATCAAGTGGTCAAATAGATGGCATCTTTCTTTCACATTGAATAACCAAGGACTATTGATTAATCATGTATTTGCCCATTTGTCAACAAAACAGAAATAAATTTAGTCTGTTCTGCTGTGTAAGTTCTTCTCCCACCATGTGAGCTTTTTTTAAAAAAAAGCAGTGAACAAAACTGAACAACAGTTATGGCTGGACAGGACCTCTCAGAGCTGATCAATCTTTTCAATCACATAGTAGTTCACCTAAAGCTGACTACCTCACAAATTCAGCTTCTATACAAAAACTTCCTCCTGTCCCTTCACATCCTTCAATATATAGTCAACACCAGCAGAGCTTTGGTTTCCTTAATTATGCCCCTGCATATTCCATCTCAAGGAAATGTACTCCTGCCTGCATCTGCTCTATACATTTGCAGTCTGCCCAAGTTCCTCTGCTTGGAGGAGGAATAAGCTTGCCTGAGCACTTTGACTTCCAAAACAGCCTTTCATGACACCCTGGCAAGCAAACCCTTGGCTTGGGAATTAAAAAAAAAAAAATCCACTTCCCAAGTCCATGGTTGCAATTCAGCTGTCTTACTTACTCCTCTTGGAAACTTAAATCTCACCATTTCACAGTAGCCCCAGGTGTCACATCCCTGATTACATCTTCCATCTTTGTGAGAGGTCCAGCACAGCACCTCCTCTAGTTAACTCAATCACTTATGTCAAGAAATTATTCTCCTCCACACATTCAAGAAGACTCCCCAACTGTTTTCACTGACCCACATGTGTACTAGTGTCTTAGAATGATGACATTTCCTCCAGTTTTCCAGAGCTGACTTGATCTCCTTATTCATGATCAGGTCGATGGCATCCCACACCACCTGGCCTAGTGGCAGGAGTCACAGCCTCCCCTGAAGTTCTCTATCCTCCACTTATTCAAGCCAATTTGTCTCACACAAATTTGTTGGCTCTGCAGCTTCTCCACAAAGAGCCTGTCAGTCTGTTTGTCCTTCCTGATCCTGCAAGTCAGCTCATTTCCCTGCAGCTCCTTGCCCTACAGCTCAGTGCCTGGACCAGAGCACAATTCACATTTATAAGGGCCCCTAGCTCCCACTCAGTCTCAGAGAGAAGCACCAGGCAATTGCTAGAGTCCAAGACATGAAAGACCATAGCCCTACTCCTTCCACAAACTTTAATACCAACTTATGGCTGCTGGAGAGATTTATGATTAACACATTCAGTTACTGAAATATGTTTATCTTCTACTCTTACAACATGGTACAATGAGGAATTAATGAGGGCAGGGGAAAACTTTTGCAGGAAGTATCATAAGAAACCAAACCTGATATTTGACTAATGTTACTTTCAAAGCGTCCTTTAGAAATAGTGTTGATACTATACAAGAACAAACAAATACCTATAAAAAAGTTTTAAGAAAGAAAATGTGTTATACAAATAAGTGCTAAGCTCCTCTGGCTTCTTGCTAAATGCATAGAACACCAGTTTGATGCAGGGCCCCCATCCAAACAAAACTACAAGAGATCAATCTAGGAGATACTTCCTGGACAGGGATGCTCCTTTGCTAAAAAAAGCAGACAATGGAGATATGCTGTCACAAATTTGTCAACAGCTAAAACCACACTAAAAACAATTTCACTTTCAGAACTGTCAGCAGTCTACTTTACAAGGCCAGTAACATTACAGGTCAACAGGTGAGCTGACATTAAACACCAGCTACAAAAGGACTGTGAGAATTCATGCAATGTTATATATCCAATTAAAGTCCAGGAATGAAACTTGAAGCACTGCCCAATTAGCACAGCAAGACAGAGGCAGAAACCAGGAGGTACTGTATCTAAACAGAATACATGCATTTCTATAAATCCAAGTCACCACTCAGTACACCTATTAGCTTGCACCAACTAGTCAAACACTGATTACCATTCTTCCTGTATAATAAACAAGATACATGAAGGGTTTGGGGGGATGGGGCGGGGGGGGGAATGTTGGTTTCAAACAGCTAGCAAAGGATGCTAGCTGCTGCCTACAGACAATTCAGCAGTAATAAGTAAAACAGTATAACAGTATCTCATACTCATCCTTTATATAGTATTTCCTTGATGAAAGTAAACAAGTGACAGAAGCTTTTTGTGAACAAGGTGAAAGAATATAACTTAAAACCACAACACCCATGAAAGGACATATGCATCTATACCTTATATCTCACAAATTGTGTCTTCATTTCCTGTCTCCTATCTTGACACCTCATAAGCAACTCAGTTTCTTGTCGAACACTCCTCCCTAGAAAAATGGCACCAGGATCTCATCTGTGGAATCCCAGACTCCATAAATGCCTAGCAGCTGTTTGTTGAGCAATATAGCTAAGAGCCAAGGAAAGTATCTCATTTTAAATACAATGCTTCTTACTAGGATCTGTTAAGATGGCTCTGCTCATAAATCCAGCTCTTCACAGTGTGAACCTGCATCTCTGATATCTATTTCCTGTCCTGCTCGATTTTCCCCACATCCTCCACTATTAGGATGTGTGATGGCATTAACTCAAGACACTAAATCTACACTGCCTCTCAAAAGGTTAATCAGGTATTCATTTTCCTTGTCCCCAACCGTGTGTCCTGATGCCATCAGCTCTAGCATTCATTAACCTATGCAAGGAGCCACATCAGCTTGCTGATCCACATTTCTTTCCCCCACTGTTCTCATACAGATAAGCAGCCTGGATTCATTTAACATAAGGCTGCACATGTAGTAGGTACACAGAAGATAGAAAGGACGAGAGCTACTCTTAGTAGAGAAAGAAAGATAACTACTCTTAGTAGTTAGCACAGTCTTACATCTATTGTAAAAGTAACTTTCTAAGTACTTGTGAACATTATTCACAGAAAACTTGCCTTATGTCTCTCTCTGTCTAGAGCTCATACAAATACTAAAAAGAAATTCAGCCTGGGGCCTGTTCACCAGTATTTACACCCACACAGACGTGAAATTAGAGATAGTATTGCCAAATAGTATTGTTCATTAATAGTGCCTGAAAACAGATCATCCTTGAATAACCACAACAACAGCTGATAACAAATAGCACAACTGGGACAATATGAACCACAGGAACAATCAATCTGCACAATGAAGTAGTTGCTGCTGAGGACATGGGTGAAGGATGAAGTCAGGAAAAAGACAGGACACTCAAAGCCTCAAAAGAGGAATCCAAGGGACCTTGTGTTCTGTATCCAAGGAGGTGAGGCAGCAGGGAACCATGCTGCTGCAGCCCCTTTCCTGCAGAGGAAGATGATAAAACTATCTTTTTTTTAATCACATTGACAATGCTCAATTGCATTAAAATTACTTCATATAGCATTTTCCATCACCTCTGGAAAGGCCTAGAGATCAGCACAAAGCAAACAAGCTATAATAGATGTACACCGACTTGGTTTCTTGGGGGAACCCAATGTAATAAGGACAGTAAGTCTGAGCCAGAATTGTGGCAGCAGGAGACATTGATCCAGAAGTGCTGATGGCAGTACCCTCAGCACGTACCTTCAGAGGAAGCAACTGCCTGCTCTCTGCCACTGCTGCCCAAGAGAGGCAAATCTCTAGAACAGGTGAAGCCCAACGACTTCAGCTCTGCTCAGCCTAAAGCTTAAGACTTGACCACAGAAGTGCCTGTACATCTCTCCAAACTCCATAGCTCTGCATACAGCATCAGAGCCCCACAGACAGCCAAGGCAACAAAAGTGACTTTACTGACCTACCACAACTCAGTTTGTTTCTGTACATAGCTAAAGCATCTGTCACACATTCCAATGAACTATTTTAATATAAAGTCAACAGAAGAAAGTTTTAACTAACTTGATCAAGGCGTCTGGTGTGTTCAGAGCACGGAAACAACCCAGCACAAGATCCAAGGAGTGCTAGAGCACCAGGAGGGCAGTCCCAAGCAAGCAATTAGAGTGACTTCAGTACATGTCAGCATTTAAAAAAAAAAAAAAACAAAAAACAGTCCTGATCTGAACTTAAGTAAATCTCTCAGTCATCCCCACTTAAAACACATTTCTCTCCAATACTCAGTTGTCTCAAAGCACATGAACCAGATACCTGCCAGGCACCACAAGCAGACACCAAACTAGAACCAAGCACACAGATACTGAAAGGCTGAATGAAAGAATACCAAGACTTCAGTCTTTACCATTTCACTCCACAGATACACTCCTGCTACTCCCCACTATCTACTGATATACACAGTCATAGCACCACAGAACCACCACTTGACTCTCCACAGCACTGAGGACCTGCACCTTTAAGCTGCAATTAACTTTGCTGACTGGGCTCCCACATTTTCCTCTCCCAAGGATAGTTCAGTACTTCTGACAACAGCCACTTTCCCTAAATGAGCTTTGTGACAGGAGATTATTTTTAATCCATGCATTGATCCTTGAAATAAATCAGCTTAGTAATTAAATAACCATTCCCACAAAGGTCAAAAGATTTGGCATAAATTCCTTCTTTACAACATATATTTTCCACCTCCAAGGCAGTGTCCCCAATTGGGCTGCAGTGTGATACTTAAAGCATCCTATTCTCCATCCTTACTCTGCTACTTAGTGGTAGAGTTTCAATAAGAATCAAACAAAATTGATTTCAGCTTAACTATCAAACAATG
Organism: Dicaeum eximium; assembly: GCA_013396995.1. Classification (NCBI taxonomy): domain Eukaryota; kingdom Metazoa; phylum Chordata; class Aves; order Passeriformes; family Dicaeidae; genus Dicaeum; species Dicaeum eximium. The sequence continues at coordinate 17,167 of VWZP01008386.1, read as the reverse complement.
CAACAGAAGTCTGACTCATTTTAGAGGTCATATATGCATTTCACATCTTCCTATCACTGATGAAAACACACTAAAAGGCTGAAACTTTAGGATTCTGTAGTTCTGATGAGCCCCTCCAACTGTTAAAACCGCAGATCAAGCTTGGATTTTTCACTATAGTCAATGAAAAATTAATTACTTGCTCCAGCAACCCACTCAGTTTCAAAGCAATGACAAACTTTTAAAAAAAAAGCAAATTACTGGCAAGCAAGCTACAATTCTAAACAAAAGCACACTCCTTCCACAGAGGTATTTCCCTTCATGGGATTATCACCACATGCACTTCTCATGCTTTACAAAACTGTCTAGGAGTTCACTCAATAAAGCATGGGGACAGGACAGTAACATCATCTCCATCCCCTCTCGTGAAGGGATGAACAACATGCTGTCTTGCTTTTGAAACAAAAGGCAAATACATTGAAGGAAGAGCAGAACAGCAACTGTTCCGGCCCACTCCTGTTCTGCATTTGGCAAACAGCACCACTTGGGAAGAGTGAATTTCTCCTGACAGTACATTGAGGCAGAGTCCACTCTATACACTCCGGACAACAGCCCAGGAATCACATACTTCAAAAAGGCATTAAAATATTCATTTCATTTTCATATAGGTACTCAAAACAGATCTCTCCAAGTTTTCTGAGTACAAATCCCTGAAATGCCATTGGGAGACAATGAGCTGTCAAAATGACTGAATTTCTGATTTTGTAGCAGATGATGGAAGAAAGTTTTGCGCATTTTAAAAGACAAAACAGCAAAAAAAAGTAAATGAGAGTTTGGACAAATGTTAAAACCTCTAAGTTAGTTACAAGTAAATAAAACTCCTCCATTTTAGATAAACTTCCACTTTTCAAACTAATTTTTTTACATTAAAACTTAAACGCCAAATTGCCCTCCAATACTTATTTTTGTCAGCTAGATTTCTTAAGAACAAAAGCAACTGACAGCATCCCATTAAGCTGTAGAGAGAGAAGTCTTTAGCAAAATTTTAAGTTATTTTTTCAGAAAAAAACCCTCATCTTACTCACTCCAATTCATTCAGCTCAAAAAAGACATGGTATAGCAACTTACAACCCTAAACAACTTTGCTGTTTCCCCAAACCAGATTTTTCCCAACCTCCTTCTGAAATACTGTCTCAGACTCCAAGCTTAAAAAAAAATTAGGAAAGGAATATAGATCTTCCATTTCTAGTTAATTTATTTTTTCAATTTTCTGTCACTCAAAAGACTACAGTTTCTGGAGGACAGCTCACTTCTGTGCAACTACTTTTATATCAGTAAAGGCATTTGCATTATTTTTCATTTTATGTTATATGGCAGAACAAGATTTAGAACAGGCAATTTAATACAACATCACCTGAAGTCTGCAGTAACTAATAGGAAAAATCTTATATGAAAGAAGTATAACTCACTGCCCACTACTTTGTTAAGTTTTAGTAGTTTACATTACTTTCCCATGGGATTTTTTCAGTCATTTATAGTTCATTGCTTCATATGGCTATAGAATCCCTGCTGTGTTAAAAAATGCCAAGTAAAATTATATCTCATTCACTGCTTTATGCTATACCTTCTTTTGTTCAGATCCAATTAGTGAAAGCTTGTTCTTCATTTATCATACTTTTAGCTGATTATGTTAGGCATTACAATAGTTCTCTAGCTTTCCTTGACAATGTTTGCACCATCAGTGTTACATTTATGGTTGAGGAGGCTCTTTCATCTTAACCCTCTATTCCAATCAGTTCAGGGGGAAAAGTACATATGATTACTCTTGCTCAGATGAAACTTCTTTGCTTATTTTCTCATATCAAAAATAATTCCACCAGATGTTTTAATTTTTTTAAAAATCTGAATTTTACTGGTCCTTCCCCACTTTACCTATTCAAGTGTAAAGAATCGGTGTTTTGAAAGTTGAACACTGAAGTTAAAAATAACAACAAAACTCAGCATTTTGAACAGTATACAACTTTTTTTTCTCTGCTTTGCCCAAAATAACAGATGCAATCAAAGAGTATTAGCCACTATTTTCAAGAACCTGAAAGCATCCATTACGATCTATTTTATTCAGTGCCACATGAGCAACTGTAATGCTCTATGGGGGCGTCAGCAGCCATTTTGTCAGGCTGTTTTTCCCAACAGTTCACACACTCTCCCACCTCCACAAAACTAAATGCAATTCAATCCCATGTAATACCACTTCCAGCTATCTGTAAATTTGCATTAATACAGAAGTATCCAAAAGTTTCTGACATCACCTATCTCCTTTTAAGTTTTGTTAATGTTCTCTTCCCTATCACCATAACAATTTTCACCTATAAAAATCTTTCAGATCTTTGGTCATTTTTTAAATTAATAGCACAAAAGTGTATATTTTGTTCTTTGTATTTTCCCTCTTCAGGTAAGCTTCATTTGGTTCTCATCAGGTTGTTCCATTTTTGCCACATTCCCAGTTCATAACAGTCCTCTCTGCTTCTTCCTCCTCATAACAGCAAAGCCTAAACTCCTTGAAATGAAAATTCCTTTGTGCTCTTATGGTCTAGTTACTAGTTTTATCTATTAATGGTAAGTATGTCCAGATTGATACTGCTCTAACAGCATACTCAAGACATTTGCCATGGTGCTCCACTGAAACTAAGTGTGAAGAACAAGAAAAACCTGTTTCATGGAAAGCTTATATGCATTGAGTCTACTCCCACCACCTCTATTCAGCACTAAATTCCACAAGGATTTCATTAATCTAAAAATTAAAAAAAGAAAGGTTGATTATTCAACCAAAAGAAATCTAAAATAAAGCTCTAGGACAAGATAACTCACTTGCAAGTCTTCCAGTACTTTTATTCAAAGACCATTATTTTAAGACTGTGTATACAATTCCTATACAAACATTAGTGGAAATGCCTGTTTGAATCATCTATGCATATCACTACATAAGGAATAAATTAGAAGCTATCACTGAAGAGCCAGAATTGCTAAATACCTTGTGATACCTGTTTTCTTTCTCAGCATAAATATTTAGTGGGCATGCTGAAAATTTTGCTTCTGTTCAATTTCAGTTGTGTTTTCAAATAGTATGGAGAAAACAGAGTTGGTAACAGACCGACTGGACTGCCCTCCTTTTACAGTTATATTGCTTACAATTCATTCCTACTAAAGGTATCAGGCTACCTGCTTTTCAGTAAGTAGCTATACAGATGACAGGTAATGTAATAAGGGGCTCTTACTACATCTCAAAGGTTACTCCAAGTTCTAAGCATAAAATTTATCTACTGTAGTTAGTGCTACTTCTAAACATGTTAATAAAAAATTATTTTTGTAAGATATCCCTACCTACTTTGGTTACTTAAAACCAGATCCCACTATTTTCAGTAAAGACAAACAGTATTGGGATGGGCACCTAGTTCAACTGCATGTCTTTACATCTATTTCTGTCTTTGGTTCAATGACCATCATCATCAAGGTAGCTGCCTATCATACTCATTGCTTTTGCAATAGAAGTCATTAAAGAGTGAGATACCCTGTCAGGCAGAAGATCAAAAAAATATTAACAACTTTCTTGCAGCACCCCATCACTAAGCAAACACATTTTTCCTAGCTCCATGAGGACAGAGGTTCATTTGGCAGTTTGCATCAGCTCCTGAGTATGACTTCAGTACATTTGATATTTTCCTATGACTGGTACAAACAAGAAGGATGCTGTTGGTGAAACATTGGACAGAATTATGGACAACTATTGTTGGTTACTTTATTGTAAGTAACAGTCAAAGAATTTGGTCTGTGGACTCAGCTATCAAGGTCATCCAACATGGCAATCACACACATCACTGCAATGGGCCAGGGCATTCCCACAATGAATAACTAGAAGTATCCAAGTCGTTAAAAAGACAACATTAACTAAACTCTTTGCCAGTGCAAGCATACAAGGTAATGACTGAAGGATCTATGGTAGACATAAACATGTATAATTAGACTCAAAAAACTAGCTTAGACTTCATACCACTACCTTAAGTACATAGAATAGTTTTTCAAGAAGCCTACCTCTCGTTTTCCTTTATATACCTGAAGCTTCTTCAATGTACACAGCTAATGCTTAACCTCGTACAGATTAAGTTTAGTCTTTAGGTAAGGCTCCAAAGAGCTAAGCAGACACTACATCACCCTTACAGCATTTGTTAGAGCCTCATCTCTTGTCCATGAACTCAAAATGTCAGCAACCCCTGTAACACACTTAATGTTATCTTTATTAACTGCCATGAGTATATTAATGCATTTCTGAGACACCAGCTTGGATTTGCTTTCTCTTGGGAACTATCACAAATTAAAGACCCTATTTGTGTTTTAAAGCTAAGACAGCACTGTAGATCAAAGCAGCATAGACATTTTAAATTTCCTTTTTATAACACCCTATTTGTACACCTTCCCCCTAAGGTCACGAGTTGTACTCTTTCATGCCATTCTTACTCTCTCACTATGTTCTTCAATCTTGGTTTTTACTTACTGCTTTCAGATTTTGTCACAATCTCCAGTTCATAGCAGAATCCACACAATCAACAGACACACTGTAGAGAAGACCAATTCATTTTCTCAAGTCTATTATGGACTGGTGAAAGAACATGTGGGGTTTTTTTAAACAGCTTTTTAAGTCTATTTTTAGGATGAATTCATGCCAGTGAAAAGGCTATGCAGTGCAGCTAAGCAGTGAATCCATTTATCCTAACAGCAGATACTATATACGTAAGATGGAATTCAAGGACCCATCAGCATGTTTCAGTTTTACTAGAGGAATCATAGATCATACCGAGTAGTTTGTATTCATATTCACATAACCCTTGGCATCCAAAAGAATTAGAATTTATCATGATATCTGACATTCACCCATTAAGAATTAATTTCACAGCCCATTGAGCACCCACAAGCTACTACATTACCAGTTATGGCTACCAGTTGAAATCCAGACCAAGTGTACTTTCCATTCACCTCAAAGAAAGAAATACTTGGCATAAAAATCCATCAGTAGAGCATTTCAGCAAGTCCTATTTCAGTCCCTTGCTCAATCTACAGCCTATTCATACAAGCTGAGCTGGTCATGTAGTAATAGAACCACAAAGAGACTCAGACAAAAGCTGTGTCAAGGTCCAAAACTCCCAACAGTTCTCACCTTTCATTTAACTCTGAAAACACCTAAGTTCTAACTACTTTCAGATTTCATGAACCATTCTGTTTTTCTAATGTTGAATAACTCGCCACCTATATTCACAAGTCCTGTCCTGCATAAAGTACACATTTTTTCCTGGTAGCTTGTCTGAGTGACTTCTTTCTAAATCATAATACAGGGGTTTAACTCCCTTCCAGATTTCAACAAACGTCACTGTGACATGGGGGTACCCCATGTCATTTCTCCTGTAGCAGTTCTTGCAGGCAAGGAATACTGTGTTCTCTCTAGTCAACAAGAATATGCAAGTATGACTACACTTGCTGTTACACCACACAAGAAATTATCCTGTAACTGTTGCCATGAATAATAATGAAGACACTACAAAACCTGAAAATGGGCAATACAGGTACCTTACTTGTCTAAAAAGCCATTTTACCACCTTCCTGCTATGCTGCTGAATATTGAAGGCACATCAATACCCCCATCAAATGGAACAGCTCCATTAAGCCTGTTTATCATACCTAGTAGAAGGGGACATTTCTCTGGAAAGTGGGAAGTAATGAAAAAGATTTACCAGATACAGGAAAAAATTATACTCAGCTCTATATCTTCTTCTAGGATCCACTGTTCATTGCCTTTTTGTGCATATTAGCGAAACAAAATTTAGGTTTCACTGCTACTTTCACACTTGTTGCCCACATCTACCTAAGTGCAGGTGTATCTAGCTTAATGCACACAAAGAGGAAGGTAGCATTTACACAAGCAAACACCGAAGAGCTCACAGAAAAAATGTGCTAAATACTTGTCCAATCCTTCCACCTTGCCATCTCCACTCACTTCAAGCACATAGAGGAAAAGGACATATACAAAGATACTTCATAATTGCCAACATGCCTACAACAATAATCAACTAGACTGCATAATAGCTGCTAGTCTTGCTGAATCACTAAAACCTCATCTACCACTTGAATTAAGTAGTACTCACAGCATTGGCGTCGACATCACTGTGTATGGCAACTGTTTTAATCCCCATCTTCTTACACGTTTTGATGACCTACCACATAAGAAATTACAATTACCAATACTTAAATACCAATAGTTTTAGAATTAAATATAAAAAAATTAAAATGTTACATACTTACTCGGCATGCAATCTCTCCTCTGTTGGCAATAAGGAGTTTTTCAAAAGTCTGAAGGGAAAAGAACAGTAAAAGCCTTGAGAGACAAACAGAATACAAGTTTTTCTCCCTCCAGAAACACGCATTCTTTTCTCCTCCACTTCCACTAAAACCATGGCTTATCCATGAGCTTATAATTCTGACATCACCTACTTTTTTAAAAGAGTTCTCCTGATTTAAATTATGATATAACAGTATGCTATGCTAGATCTACCTAGCACACACATGCAGGTTCAGAAGAAAAAGGCTTTGACTATTCACACCAGCATTCCTTGGATCTCCTTGCCAACTAGAACCCTAAAGCAGCTCTAGAAGTCAGTCAAGCCCAGGGAAGAGGTGCAGTAGGTTTGATGTTGCCTGGAAGCAGCACAGGTACATGCTGGCAGTATACAGGTACAACGCTGGCAGGTACAGTGGTCACTGCCCATAACCGGAATACATGACCTGGAACACAATCCTTATCAATTATGGGAGGCCTATAAAAGGCATTCCAATCATAAGGAAGAGAGGCTCCACCATGCCTAGGTCATGGAGGATAAAAGACCAACAGTTTGACTCTGAACAGGCATACCTGCTGAGTACTACCAGCCTTGCCCCTTCTCCTATCTGAGCCTCACCTGAAGAACTCTGCAAAATCCTGCATGGCCATCAAGACATTGTTACACACTCAATACTAAGTACTATCTGCAATGCAACAGAATAACAAATCCAACTTACTACTCGCCTGAACTTCACTGTTACCTTTCACATTGGAATGCATTAATGTACTTGCCAATGTACCTTCAACACTTCTATATCATGCCTGTAAGAACGGGATAACAAGCTGTTGGAAGTCAATAAGCCTCACACCCTTTCCCATTATGAAAAGAGTGGTGGAGCAGCACAGTTTCTCAGCATAAAAATCTCATTGCTGGGAGTGAGGGTTACTGCTGTCCTGGGCCTTGCTACCGAACACACAGCTGCACTTTGCAACTGCATCTGCCCAGTTATAAATACAGACTGACACTGAAAGGGACCATCCTGGGTGACACACTCACCCCACCGCTTCCCAGACCACAGGGATGCAGCTCCCAAACACATCACAATTTAAAACAGCAATTGAACAGCCCTACTCTGCCTCCCATGCTCCAAATGAAAAACATACCATAGGGAACCAGCAGGACTCTCTCCTTCAGGGGCAGTCTGCAGTCATACCACATCAAGTTTATCAAATGATACCCAAAGACATTTGACAGCTATTCTTCCTCCACTACACCAAACAGCTCGTTTTTATATGGACTAGGGGAAGAGAAGGTATTGCCACCACAACAACTAAACTGTTTACTAGCCTCACAGTCATTAGCTAATTTGAGGAGAGGAAGACAGGTGCCAGAGGATAGGAAGAAACACTGCAAAACCCCAAAAAGAACTGCTATTGACAGACTAGAACACATTACTTGCTCTACATTCCAGAGAAAACTCAAGGTGCCCTTGACCAAACTTACTTTTTCAAAGTCAGGGCTGAGCTGACATGACCAGTTTAACAATACCACCACATGATAACAGCATACAGAAATTAAGTGATAAGAAACCCCTCCAGGTGAGATGTGCAGCAAGCTTATACAGCAAATTCAGCCGGATTTGCTGAATGCCACCACCCATTGCACAGGCACATCTGACTCAGACGGATCTTAAGCATTCTTAAACAAGCTCAATAATCAGAGGTACAAATACTTTAAGAACCCCACAAGAGCTAGCAACTTTTTTAAAGAGTTTTTAGCTAGTCATCTGGTCTAACAAGTCAAACATAATCATACAAACTGTTCCTGAATCTAAATTTCAGCATTCTAGGTACCTATAGATTTTTAGGCATACAGACTGCAGGGGGAATTTAAAAAACACTCCCAAATACCTGGTATTGAAAAGTGTCATGACTCAAGTTCGCCATGAACCTAGTTCTTGGTATGTAAAACCTGTTTTATTAATCAGCTGAGGTCACAGTGCAAGACAAGAATTTCAATATCAAGTTTGTAAGAATATTGGACATTCATTTTAATTTTTCAATTCTAGTCTTTATCTAAAGACACAGACTAGACTCAAGTCCAGCACAATAAAAAAAAACTAAAATCACATACTGCTTTGGAGTAACATTTTTTTAATATAATTTCCACTACTTAGGCTGAAAAGGTATCACATGGAAGTCTTGTCATTACAATGACAGTTTAAGCTCTTTTCTGGTTTGTTTTGGTCACTGCCCCTTCCACTGTCTGTAGCAGTCACTAGTTGAAATGACACAGCTCCTAGCTGAGAGAAACCAAATACCCAACGATATGGCCTAAATATAATTATGCATTTAAAAAAGCAAGGGGGCCTTAGTTAAGCAAGAATCTTAAGAAAAAAATCTTCTGGGGAAAAAAAATGAAAAGCTACAGTTCTAGGTACACACTGATTTTCCCCATTTCCTAATATGATTTCACTTCTAGTTAATTAGTTCTACACAGGTGTATAAGGACAAGCCTATCACTCCTGAATTGTTGGCATCCTTGCCCTTGAAAATTAGTGTACCTTCAGTCACATTATTTTTCCAAGTGTGTTACTTCAGAGGCCATGTCAAGACAATTTTCCACGAGGAAAGTTTTTCTTGGCTCATAACTGTAAATTGAGATTGCTATTGCACAAACCCCAAGACTAGGATTTGCTATTCTCTGCAGGTCTTAAAGGTCCATCTTTTTCCAAGAGCTGAAGTTCTCACCCCGACACCAGGTCATCTAACAATAATGCTGCCACTGTTACATAGTTTTGTTTCCACAAACAGCTTTCGGCTAGTCTAGCTCCCGAATGTTTTAACAGGCCCATTACCACCCACATAAAAAACATTAACAGTTGTTTCATAATTATAACATGTTCAGGCCAGTATGTAACTTTCCCAAGCTCACAATCACTTACGCCTTTTGGTATACACTCAAAGTTGTACCCAGTTTTGCTTGACATGTATCCTTCAAAAGCAACCTCCTTTTGGTTTTAGAAAGAAAAACATGCTATTAAACCAGTGATGGGTTAATACCAAGAGAACTACCATTGTTTGTAGCAGTACATAGAAGGCAGCTTAAAAACCCAAATGTCAGTATCACAGTAAGATGGCAAAAAGAAAACATGCACCACACTACTTACCTTTTCATTTGGATCATACACAGATGAATAGAGCTTATGTGAAGTTATAAGGCACCATCTTGAACACAGTGTTTCCAACTACAGAAGAAAGAAGGAGTTAAGCCTGTTACAGTATGCCATTAAATTAAAAACATTTCATACATTGACATCTTGAGGAAACTTCCATAGTCTTTCATTCCCTTCCCAAGTGGATTAAAGCTCATAGAGAGCTGCCCTTCTCCATGCAAACACCCACAAATCATAACCAGAAAAAATTCAGAAGCTCTAGATATGAGGTCATTAGCTTAAGCATAACTTTTTTTTGTAATATACTCTCTACTATACCATCTTCTTTCCTTCTTGTTCCAAGAAATTCCCTACAAGAAATTCTCAAAAGAGCATGCAGGCATGCACATGTCTGTACACAGTGGTGATGGGGAGAGGCCTTCACTGCTAGGGAACTGCTAGGCATACTCCAGGAAGCAGACTGGGTTTGTACAGAGGGGAGAAGCAGAACAGATTTCAGATGCCAGCTAAGCTCTCAGTCTTCCCTATCCCAGGCTCCTGACAGAGGTCTGAGGAAAAGAGGTCTTTTTGCCTTAGACTTCTGCTCTGACCAACTTCTGCAAAGACAGTTCCTATAGCTAAACATTTTTGCACAACACAGGAAAAACCAGCATACACATGCTGTTTCAAAGAAAACACAATAGATGATATCACAGATTTGTAAGTGAATAAAAAAGGGGATTCAGATGGGTATTACTTAAGCAAGTCATTTCACAATGTAATGGCAGTTAGCTATAAACAAAAATAATCATAGAGATAAAATTATACCACACCAAAGATGCATCAATACAGACAGCTCTGGCAAAGTCACATTTAATCATCCACTTGGAATAAAAAAAGACTATAAAAAGCCTTAGTAATAGATATTATCTAATAGGAAACACAAAACGGCAGTGACGGGAACTGCCAGAACTCAGAATCTGTCAATTCTGCCTTAAATAACTGTTTTCAAAAGTTGCAGAAGTCTGAGGAAGTAGTAGAAAGTAAAGGCTGTCCTGTGAAAAGACTGGGAAAAAAGATGAAAAATATGGACTACATTAGAAAAAAGATCAAAAAATAAGGAAGCATATGTTCACATAAAGAGCTTAATTAGAGAATTCAGTTGCACCTTCCACAAGAATACTGAACTTAAGACAGTTCAAAAATTGATAGAATTTTAAGTTTACCGTAAGCTCATGTTTATTTTGAAGTAACAGTGGCTGTCAGTAACTGGAATGTGAATATAGCCTACACAGCCCTCTAGCCTGATCAAGTTTGAAAATACTTCTCATGTTGCATCACAGAAAGCAGAAACCAGCCCAGGACTGAGAAGGCCATCACATTTGTAATGCTGCTCATCTTTTAATGTTATAAAGGAAAAACAATATATTTCAACGCGAGTAAAGGAAGCCTTAGAACCATACCATCTCCAACCAAGCTTCATGAGCAGAAAGCTACTACAGTTAACACAAATTATTTAGTTGCCAGTCACTAGAGGCAGACATAACATACACTGTTCCCCAATAATCCACCTATGCTTAATTCTTCCAAACAATTAATGTATGTTTAATTTTTCTGAAACTAAAGAAAGGCTAGTGGAAAGCAACCATTCCACCTTGTTTCACTGAGTTGTTTCCCATTCAGTTTTGTTTGTTTGTTTTGGTGGGGGTTTTTGCTTCTTTTATTTCTTTCACTTCATTCCCCAAAGATAAAATCCAAACCAACCTGAAACACAAATCATTTGATATGCTAGAATTAAATCCACTAGAGGTGTCTTTGGTTTTTTGGTTTGGGTTTTTTTTTTGCAGGAGTATATTATTCTTCATCTGAGGGTGTGACAGTACAATCTGCTTCAGGCATTAAAGAGATGGCGTTAAGGACAGAATTCTGCAAGCTGCAATCACACCTGCCAGCTGGTCACTATCCCGAGTTTACACCACAATTGTTACACCTTCACTGACTGTAGCATGATCTAGATATTGTCAGAGGGCAGAGGAAGGATATCTAGAGAAGCAGCAAAGTACACTCTCCTGCTCCAGAAAACACACGGTTCAGCAGATTGATTCCTTCTCCTCAGAAACACTATTAACAGAAGTGCTTGAGAGATCACAAATAGTCCAAAGAAGGTCATACAGGACACACAAAAACCCTCCACTGAATTAATATTATTCATTGGAGAAAGTGCTTGTTAAGGGTCAGTGGGGCTAATCTAAGTACTTGCAGTTAGCAGGGAAAAGGCGACAACCACACAAGGAAGGAAAAGCTTCTGAACTTTCTTGTAAATCCCTTTCATACAAAACTAGTTTTGGATGCCTATGAGAAGCCAGAAGAGCTATGCACAGGAGACTTGAAGGAAAGGCTATGATGGGGGGAATTAGCTAGCATTAGGCTGTAGAATCTTAGCCATCTTGAAGAAAAAAAATGTCCTCTTAAAACTTTTTATGCAGACAGAATCAAATTACCAAGCAATTAAAAAAACTTGGAAAAACTTTAAACCACACTCAGCTCTGGTTTTACACTACAGAATTGGACAGATTCCACATAAAGATCTTGTAATAGCCTAGCCTAATTATGTACCTATGTTTAAAATTTTAACTGCCTCCTCTCACACACACAAGCAAATCATTTAGAAAGCCAGGTTCAGCCCTGAATTGAGTACTTGTGGGGTAATTTCCTAAAACAAATCAAGCATAGTGCTCAACTCAGATGTGAAATTTCAACTCTAGTGCACGGCTTTTAAAAGAAAGGTATCTGTATGTATCTATACCAATATACACTAAGCTTTAAGAGTTTGCATCCACTTCAAGAAAAATCTCTTTAGAGGTCTGCTCCTAGCCACTATGAGCAATTGACTAATTACTTAAAAATAAACAAGCCTTTCCTAAATAATGCACATCTAAGGCCACAAAGGAATGTTACTAAATTGCCAGCTATACCAGCTATGCAGGTATCATCATCAACCCCTAAGCTCCCAAGCTCCTGCCATAGGTAGCTTCTTTAAGAGCTACATCAAACCCCCGAAGACCTCTCAAACCAACAACCCAGCAAAGCCAACCTAACTCTCAAGCTACATCCTTAATTGGCTGACTCCCCCAAACCACACATGCCCTAGCTATTACACCTTACACAGACATTTCCTCAGAACACAGCCCACAGAGCTCAGCTTGACCTAAAGACTTCCTTGTATCTTGTAAAACTAGGAGAGGGCAGTGGAGTCATCTGGTATAACCTGTTTTTGTCATGATTTGTTACTTCCATTTTATAAAGCTTTTGACTCTTGAAAGCCCAAGAATGCAGGCTATTCATTTATGAGAATTCAATTCTGGACTTCTGCATTTGGCTTGGAGTTTCCCATGTCTAGTGAATTTACAGAAAACTGATAGTATCAGTGGTGTATTTTGGAAAAGCATCCTCCTTTGTCTACTATTAATTACAAAATAGCCAAACTGAGCTACAATACCTGTAACAGTTATAAAATAACTTCATATTAAAAAAAACCCCAACTACCGTCTACCTTGTAAAAGGTATGCCCACTGCACAATGCCACTTTGAGACCTCACAGACAACCTGCCTCCCCTTGGGCACCCAACCCTAGGAAACCTTCTGAGGTGGTTTAAGGACACAGCATACAACAGCAAAACAGAAAATTAACTTATTATTTGGATATGGCTTATATGTGTGTTTTTAAAGGTTTACATGCCCTCATGGCGGAAGGAAATCTCCCTGCCATGCTGGTCAGGTCAGTAAATAACTCATTGATGCTGAGCTTTACAGGCAGAAAAAGGTCTCAGTGTTGAAACAGAGACACAGTTCCTTATTTCAGGCAGGAAAAGCATCATATATCAATATTTGCTGTAAGAAGTCTAGTATGGGAAGAAATGTGTATTCCAGCATTAATAGAAAACACAGTAAGCAATACCCAATAGTAACAGCCAGACTAGCACATTTCTTTTCACTAGACAAATTCCACCTCTAAGATTTTTGCCCCTACACTTTCAAAGACTCAGATGTAAGATATCATAAGAACAAGCCCTTTATCTTTGTGGTGCATCTAGTATTAGCCATCGGTATTCCTGAGTAGTTATAAAACTGACTAAAATGATGATTTCATTTTTTATATTTTGATTATACAGCAGCTGTTCCCAAATCTTTATCTCAACTCATTTGACAACCTAATTTCCTGTGTGTGGAACTCTACTGATGGAGTAGGTATAAAGCACATAGGACGCAGACAGCTTCAGGTGACTGCAAGCCTTTTCATCTATAAGGCTGAAAACATAACTCCATAATACAATATTGTACAAATCTCGTAAACGGGAAGGGAAACATAACACTTCTGTATTTCTTTTCTCTAAGGAAGCACTTTCCCTCCCTCTGTATGCTCAGAGTGCTGAACAGCCAAGCCCTTGTAACTGTAAGCAGATTCTCCTGAAGCCAACTGCAAACACAGCTGTGGTACAAGATTCTGTAATGCACTTCACAGCTCCTTCTCTCTGACCAGACTGACAAACACCCACGATTCTACGAACAGAAAATCTCTTTCAGATTTGCCAACATAGCATACAAACTACAAACAAGGAAACACTCATGCACCCAAAGCTATTTTTTTAAGCTCAATCATTCCTGTATCCAGGTAGCTTCTCCTCTTCAGCCAGTCCCCAAACCTTGTATAGTGAACCAGGCATGGGAATACAACCAGCTGAGAAGCTACTCACAAGGAGTGGGAAAAATGTATTCTGAGCCAGATTTCAGTCCAGCTTATCCAAGATATTTATGCAGTAGTGCTGGCACAAGTTGGAGGGAGGCAGAAGCAGCCAGTGATCAAGACCTAGCAGCTGCAGAAAGTTGGAACAGTTTCTAATGGCAGCAGCCTAAAGAGGTCCAGTAAGGCTGGCTGGCATCAGTGAAATAGATCACAGTACTGTAACAATCTATGCAAGCTGGGGACAGACAAAATCAATTAAAACACAAAGAGTGTTTCAGAACAAGAGTGACATTTTTTACCCAATGTCGACTTTAATGAACTCTCAATTTTTTTCCTTTCAAAACTTTTTGTTGTACTTTTTGCCCACAGTACATAGCACAGCATATCTTCCCTACAAATTCCAAAAAGCTACTCCTGGAACCAGAAATCTCTACCTGAATTACACTTTAAGAGTGCTTGTCAGTACTAAAATCTGTAGTTTACATACTACAAACAATCACTAAACTCTACAAGTTTGTGGCTACATTCATCTCCACAGATTGGCAATCATTTGAACTCCCTTGCCTAGGGGCAAATGATATCCAACCTTGCTATCCAATCAGCCTGATACTTCTGTACTTATGAACAAGGGTGAGAATACTTCCCTGGAATAACAGCATGCTAAAATAACATCAGAGAAGAGAGCAAGGAGCTCCCACCATACAGATAACTACCATGACTTAAAAATGTTGAGCGCACAGATGGCAGAGAAACTTTCCATACATTTAATTCAATGATTAGAAAACTTACCTACACTTATAAAATCTATACTGGCAGCTGACTCTTGAAGTCATGATGTATAGTATTTATCACTTTGTTTTACATTATTTTAAACAATCCAGCAGCTCTCTCAAAACAGTTTCATGACTGAAATATCAAAAGGCACATCTCACCCTCATTCTGACTACAGCCTTCTTTCAACATCAGGTTCTCTCACAGCTCCAGAAGTGCAAAGCACTTAAAAAATGAAATTCTAGTTATATTCTAAGCAGAACCCATTCTGCATAAAACCTAAACAGAAGTGACAGGCACTACATTAGAAACAGAGCGAAGAGTCAAATCCCCAGCTCAGTGTTTCTGCCCCTTTCTCAGGTCCTTTATTGATTCCCACATTGAAGCAGTACAAGAAGTTAAGGACATCTCAGTAGCTACTAGCCCTGGCAAAAATTGCTGGGCATTCCGAGCACAGTCAAGTTTGAAGGCGCCAATTTATTATTTGTCTATGTTACCAAAGCATAGAAGAACCTATGAGAGCAGTTTCCATGTGAATTTGTTTTATTAGAGGTTTCCCAATATACTGTTATCTTGATGGTGACCTGCAGGGCTAGAAATCACTTCACTGACATAATTTGTGAGTGCTATTAAGTAGCTATAAAAACATTTCGTTTTACAGAGGTGCCACTAATGCAACATTTTCAATACTGCCTGCACTGGTGCTGTCAGACATGACCCTTGATATGGCAGAGAGAAGGAGACAAAACAGGCCTTTTGCAGGTTCCAAAGGACTGACATCAAAGTCTTAGAACTACTTAGTAGGAAGAGCAGAAGCCTTCCACATCCATAGCCACATACTCATGGCTACCAAAAACAAAGCTGTCAAACAGGATGAGCCACCTGTTAATGTCAAGTCATCTCCAATTAAACAACTTCGGTTTTCCAAAAGCTTCTCTTGTGTACACTTTCACAGGAAAACAGGTTTACTCATATATATTTCCTAAGCAAAAATACTTGGGTAAACACATACCCTTTTCCTCTTTAATCCCTTTTCAAAATTCCCTGCCCACAGAAACCACCTCTTTTACATGATTCCTAGAAACACATGAGGAGTTCTTCATAGTACTGCTATAAGGCAACATTTCTAGAAAGAAGCCCATCCCACGCTCTCAGGGGTGCACTGGACAAAACATTTTCTGTAATTCATTGCACTCTTCTCCACCGGAACTCTACGCAAATTTTCCTTTTCAGGAAAAAAAAAACCCAAACTGTAAATTCTTTCTACAGTAAACAATTAGAAGTATGTTGCACTACTTTCCCCATAAAGAAACTAACTCTAGTGTCATTCAACTGTTACACAACAGTGTGCAAATACTGTTTGTTCTTGTATAAGATAATAGCTTTCTCTTAATACAATCTGTAGAAGTAACAGAGATGAAAACACAGCAGATGCCCCAGTGAAGTTAGTCCACAGGCTATGGAATAAGGTTTTTCAGCAAATTTCAGGTCTTCATCAAAAACATTGGTATGGTCATGCAACGAGTTTATTGCCTCTCCACGAAAAGCAAGAAAAAGAGAAAACCACAGAAAAGCTTTAAGTGACAGCTGAAAGCACCGTAAGTATCTAGGGTAAAGGAGGAGGTGGCAGGGAAGAGAACTCCTTTCTCTGTTAGCTAATATTTTACAACTAAAAATAGCACAAAACTACCCCCTACCCCTGAATTTTCACAAGCTTCATAAGAGGGAAAGGGCAGAAGGAAACTGAATCACAGAACCTCAGAATCAGTCAGGTCAAAAAAGACGTCTGAGATCGTCGAGTCAAACCTATGTCCAAACATCACCACGTCAACCAGCGCACGGCACTGAGTGACACGTCCGCTCTTTCAATGAACACCGCCGGCGACGCTGACTCCACCACCTAAAGTATCACAGATCCCGGCTCACCAGCAGAAAATTAATTTAAAAAAAAAAAAGAATCACGATCTCTTGGCAACACGCCGACGGGATGCACCAAGAACGGCCTCTGGGATGCCGGGAGCCCGCAGGCAGAGCACCAGGACCAGGTTTCGCAGCCCCGCGGCAGCCGCCTGCTCCCGCCGGCACTCACCGAGGCCCCCCGGCCGCTCCCGGGGCCGCGGCCCAGCACGCACAGAGCTCCCGAAGGCGCTCACC
>VWZP01008385.1:31993-43385 GCA_013396995.1 Dicaeum eximium | reverse complement strand
CCATGGTTCTGTGATTCCATGATCATTACAATTCCAGTTACAGCCTCCTGATTTTTTTGGCCTCTTTTTCGCTCTGCTCACTCACTGCTCACTGCTGGAACATCTCCCTTGGTTTGAAAATATAAAGGAAAGTGGACTTAGAAAATAAGTGTTTTTAGCCACCTCTGATTCCATCTGTACTCCACTCCATTAATGGCCTTAAAGTTCCCTCAGGAGTTCTGATGTGGGTAAAAAGCCCTGGCAAACAACCCAGCCCCTGTCTCCTCAACTCCAAGGGTGCTTGTGAGTTAAATCTCCACTGCTGCAGATGGCACCATTTCCATGAATGAGTCTCTTCGTGTGCCTGGATGCTTTTCATTCGAAATATTCTCTCATGCTCCATTGGCTCTGTGTCTGCATGTGCTGAGCCCCGTTTGGTCCTGACTGTTCAGCTTTGTGGGAACTCCTGCAGGGAAAAAATGCTCATGAACCATTCTTCTGCATCTGGTGCCTATAAATCTGCCCTTGAGCCAGGAGAAAAATTGTTTAACTCAGGGAGGTCTCCTGGTAAGCTCCAAGGAGAGTTTTCTGCTTCATTATAAACACTTTTGTCCTTAAAAGAAACACATTTCTGTGCCTGCCAAAGTCTGGGAAAATCATCCCCGGACTCCAGTTTGGAAACCAGGATGCACCACAGCGCTACCGTGCTGATTCTCATTTTTCTCAAAGAACTTACTTTTCATAAGTTCATTTCATAGGCCAGATACTTTGAAATGAAATATCTGGCTGAATACCTGAAATCTGACTCCCAGGAATCTGTCATATGAGAGAAAGGATAATCAGAGTCACAGAATGGTTTTTGTTGGAGTGACATTAAGCCCATCCAGTGCCACCCCTGCCATGGGCAGGGACACCTTCCACTATCCCAGCTTTCTCCAAGCCCTGGCCAACCTGGCCTTGGGCACTTCCAGGGATCCAGGGGCAGCCACAGCTTCTCTGTGTTCCTTATATTCCTAGTGCTATTTTTAGCTCCTGATTGGTGTTCCTTTTCCTCTTTCATCATCTTGGATGGAGGTCCAAATAAGAAAATAAGGCAAGAAGGACATTCCCAGTGTGTCTGGACATTCAGAGTGTGTCTCACTGCCTCTGTTGTCACTAGGACACACTTAGGTCATGTCATCAGCTGTGACAAAGCTGGTGAGCAGACCACATTTTGAACGTGGTCCAGTTTTGAGCTTCATTCCTTCTCAGCTGAGTAGAACCCTTTGAACCCAATTCCACTTGCACTTGAAAATTCCCAGTGGATTAAAGGATTTTAATCACGCCGTTTGATTTTGACATTTGGAACATTTTAACTGCAGTCTTCTCTGTACAAATGAGATCCACCCAGGTTTTGTTTTGCCCTCCTCAGATGTGTGCTCCTGCTCTGCCTGTTCCATGGTTCAGGGCTGGGTACTTTTTTCTCTTTAGCAGAGCATGGGGCCGTGCAAACAGCAGCAGCCATCCCTCATGCTGTCAGGCCTCTCACCCCCAGCCAGCCTTGACATTATTTATATTCTGCTTGGTGAATGAAAGTCTTTCTCATCTCTCTTATTCCAAATAGGGCTCTGCATTTGTCTGGAATTAAGAGTGCAAAATCCCCTCAATAACATTTTTAGGACAATGCGCTCAAAATACCTGTTCAAATCTGTTGTTTCCAACGCTGGGATAAAAGTCTGATTTCCAAATATTCTGTGGAGCACAGGGGCATAAGGCAGGGCAAGAAAGGATGGGGGGGTACCCCAAAGCCCAGTTTCTGACCTGGCTGTACTGGGGGACCATCCTGGTGGCACTTCCTGCCATGAGTCACCTCTCCCCAGGTCACCTCTCACCTCTGCCCAGGGGAAGAGCATTTGGGGATTGTATAAGATGTATGGGATGTTTAGGAAAAGGCTAGGAGCTTGCTGTATTTTTGTAAAGCACAGAAGATATTTCTGAAGTGATATTCTTGCTTTATTTTTACATGGAAGTGTGGCACAGTGGGAAGAAAGGGAGAGGAAAAAAAGAGCTTTGTTTGCTTTTGAAGAGCTGAGGGTTCCTCAGATAATGAGCACTTCCAGTCTATTTGCATCTGTGTAGGCAGCCCTGCCAAGGCTCCACAGTCTGCTGCTAGAACCAGGATTACATTTCTCAGCCTGCCAAGCTCTAAATCTGAGAAACAGCACCTAGCACAAGGAGCCAGAGAGAGGCAAACAGGACACAGTAAATCCACCAAGCCGGAGAGGATGGGAGAGAGGGGAGCGGATTTGCGTGTTGTGAACACAGGGTGCAGTTCCCTGCCCTGGGCTTTGTGATTCAGGGATTGCCCTGCAAATATTTCACAGCCATAAAAGGGAGCAAACGACAGTGCCAAGGGGATGGAGATAAATCTATATCAGAAATCAGGGCGTGCTGAGAGATGGAGCTGAGATAGACCCGAGCATGGAGATATATAATAAAAACCTGACAGAAAGCCTGCTCTGGATATGTACACTGGTGTTAGAACAGCTGACAACGTGAAAACCATTTATTGTTGATAACAGCACAGGGAAATGCAGCTTTTGCCCATGCCAAATTGCTCCTTTTACACAGCAAAACAACCCATGTCAGCCAGTTCAAGACACTTTTGTTTAAAAAATGCCATTTGGAGACAGTGTACACACACACTGTCTGGATACCAATCTGGGCATGGGATTGCCCTGCTGATGGAACAGAATTTAAAGGAGGGACATCCAGCATCAGTCTCATAAAAGGATGGCAGCAGCTTTTGGATGGTGGGACTCATAAAACTTACATTTGGTGTGTATTCTGCCAGCTGTTCGACAGAGTGTTGATTCAGGACTGAAATTTTTCAGGAAGGTGATGGAAAGGTTGGGACACGATACTAAAAATAGTTGTTTGTCCCATCTGGATCTTATTGCTCCTATTCCCTGCCTATATAATCTTTTCTTGATGAATATATTATACAAATGCACTCCTCAAACTGCAGTTTGAAAAATCAGACCTTTTAATACTTTCTGACCTGCGTGACAGCCTCTCCTTTCCTTGGAAAGTGCAGGAGGAGCAAGGCAGGGATGGGACAGCCACAGCTTCTCTGGACACCCTGTGCCAGGGCCTCCCCACCCTCAGAGGGAAGGATTTCATTCAGGGCCTGCAGACAGGGCAGTTTTATGAGTTTACTCTTCTTTTTTGGAGGAATGGTTTTTACATATTTGTTTTTATTTGCTCACTTAGACCCCAGTTTGTTCAGACACCTAAAGCAAACACAAAAGGCAACCTTGGGGCTGATTTTCCTCCCGTGTCAGGTGCCACACACTGCACCAAGTTTAGTGTCACAGAGAGAAATGACAGAGCATTTTGCATGTGGTTGTCTCGCTGGGGACAGGTTGGGAGGCTCAGAGATAAGAACAGCAGCTCCCAGCTACCAAGTGAGCTCGGGCTATGATGCAAATAATTGTTACTTGCCATTATTTTTGAAGGCAGGTGTTTGGTGTCCCTGTGAGGAAAAAAACACCATCTCTCTAATACTTCTAAAAAACCTTGTTTTCCCACATTGTAATAACTCAGCAGACAATGATACGACGGAGTTGAAATATGAAGGGGGAAGAAAGCATTTCTATAAATGACAGAAAGGATTAATATAATTCATCTCCTATTTATTAGTGGTCGTCTGTTGTCAGGAAGTGCTAAAAAGTACACATCAATGGAAACAAATTGTAAATTATCTCAGCAGTGTTCTGCCAGGTGAACCTGATAGGGAAACTCCAAAATAAATCACCCGGCGTGTTTATAAAGCAAGCAAACAACCAAGCAAATCTCAGTGGAGGCAGCTTGCAGCTGTTTTATTGCACTGATAAATGTGGGACAGGGCTGGGGAGCAGCACTGAGGCAGGTCAGGGGCTGAGCTTTCCCTGGACTTGACACCAGAGCTGAGGAAAGAGGGCAGCACATCCATCACAGCCAGGAGGATGGAGCTGGATACGTTCAGCTGCAGGTGGAGAAAGTAGAAGGCAAAAAAACCCCAAAAAAGAGCAAAGAAAGTCCCCAAACTCACATGCACAATGTCCACATACTTGGAAACGTTAATGGTGAGCTTTGGGAATTGGTTATCAGCCACCACCTGTCTAGAGGGGACAGCAGGACATGGCTGTGGCCTGGACACATCTGTCCCCATCAGGCTCTTCACCCCAACCCTGTCTGGCTCTTGGGATCCCCAGCCAGTGCCTGGAACAGGAGAAGAGCCCTTGGATGCCTCTTGGTCACAGACACCAAGAGGGCTCTGCAAGGGACAGCCTTGGGAGCTGCAATCCCAGAAAACCTCATTAGGAATCCTAAGGCTGTGCTTGGGAAAGCTTTCATTTCACAGCTCTGTCGTTGGCAGCTAAGCTTGGCTCCTTCCACGCTTATCTCAGGGCTGTTGTGTCATTTCCCACCATCTTCACCCTAACCAGTAATTTGGGAATGTGACTTTATGTCCAATATTTCATTGAGGTCAAGATAATTTACTTCATTTCCTAAATCTGAGGTGAAATAAATCAGAGAGGTGCAATATCCAATAGTTTATCGTATTTTACTTGACCAACACAAGGAATTGTTTCAGCAATGCTTGATTAGGGAGAGGTTTAATACACATGTCCTCTTTAAGTCTAATAATTTTCTTTCCTGTCCATTACTCTGAATAGTTTTCTTCTTGAATTATCCATTTTGTTTTATCTCTCATCTTGATTCACAGCTTAGATAATTTTTTGTGTGTTTTGACCAAGATGTGCAGTTCCATATGGAGTGATAAAAATAACCAAGGCATTTTAGGTCAGGATTGAAGTGTTTTAAATCTGTTTGCAGACATTGCCACGATGCCTACTCATTTGGGCCAGGACTGAGCAGGAAAGTTGGACTTCCAACTCTCCTTCCCAAACTGGAATGATCATTACTTCAACATCTTGGGGCTGTGTACTCTAAATCAGTCAAATCCCAGACTGAAAATTTTAGAAATTAGACAGTGGAAGAAAAAAAAAAAACCCAAAAGTTTTCAAACTCTGTGTCACTGTGCAGAAGTGTCAGTTTGTTTTTTTTTTTTTTTTCAGAATGGCTCTAATTTTGTCAATACTCATTTTTCCCTCGGTTGCCTGGTTTCAATTTAATGCTTTGTGATGAGTTTCAACAATAAAAAAAGAATTGACAGGGTTTTGCTGCAACTCCCACACAGTAAATTATTTGTAAGACAATCCACTGGCTGCCCCCATGAAAATTTAAAAATACCACAAAGCAGTCATTATTTTAATAGCTTATTTAGGGAGTTACACAGTCAGAAATCATGGGTGACCTGCAGGGAGGAATTATCCCAAGTCCTCAGAGAGTTGTTCCATTGCTGAGGATTCTGGAGCTGCAAATCCCCAAAGTATTTCCAAAATAAAGTACAGACTTGACTGCCCTTTGCAATTGTTGGAGCTCTTATTAGCTTTAAATCTCTGGCAAGGACTAGTGATTGAAAAGTGTTTCCTCAAATTGCAGCTAGAACCTGAAGAGATCCTTAGAAAAACCCTTTAGAGAAAATAATAAAAAAAAAAAAACCAGCTCAGAAAGTTTTCTCCCTGATTTTAGTTCGCCAAATTTGACACCATTAGAGTGTCATTATGTTGTTACTGTAACAAAGGCAGGAACAGATTTAAAGTTTTCCTTCATTTTCAGGGTATCTCTAAACAATCCCCAGTGCAGAAAGGGAATTACTGAGAAGGGAAATTCGGGTGCCTTTTTGATTTTTGACACCATCCTGCACTCTGCTTCTGACATTACCAAAGGTGGGAGCCTATGAAGGTGAGGAGTTGCTTTAAATGTCACATGTGACTGACAAAGCCAAACCTCCAGCCGGCTGCAGCTCGGTGTCAGCCCCATGCCCAGGCTGAGATCCTGGTGTTCCCCTGCTGAGGACAGGCTGTGTCAGGATCCTGCCATTCCTTGATCCTACAGGCAGATTTTAGCAGTAAACATGCAAACATACAAGGTATGAATACATTGTTATTGAATATCTGCATTAATGACACAGGCGATGGAGGGCACTCAGGTTTGCAGGTGACACCAAGCTGAGGGTGCAGTGACACCCCTGAAGGACAGGATGGCCTCCAGAGGGACCTGGACAAGCTCCAGAAGGGCCCATGGGAATCCCAGGAGGNACAGGGAGCAGCTGGAGCTGCTGGAGAGAGCCCAGGGGAGGCACCAGGATGAGCAGAGGGATGGAGCAGCTCTGCTGGGAGGAAAGGCTGGCAGAGCTGGGATTGTTCACCTGGAGAGGAGAAGCTTTGGGGTGACCTCACTGTGGCCTTGCAGTGCCTGAAGTGGCTGACAGGAAACATGGAGAGAGACAATTTCCAAGGGATGGAGAGATGGGACAGGGGGGAATGGTTTCCTGGAGGGCAGGGATAGATGGGATATTGGGAAGGAATTGTTCCCTGTGAGGGTGGGCAGGCCCTGGCACAGGGTGCCCAGAGAAGCTGTGGCTGCCCCTGGATCCCTGGAAGTGCCCAAGGCCAGGTTGGACAGGGCTTGGAGCACCCTGGGCTAATGGAAGGTGTCCCTGCCCACGGCGGGGGGTGGCACTGGATGGGCTTTAAGGTCCTTTCCAACCAAACAATTTCATGATTCCATGATTCTGTGATACATACAAGCAGCAGTATGAAGAATGAGATTAATGCTGTCCCCAGCATTCAGAACAAAGACTGATTTAAAGGCTCCCTCAGTGTATTTTCAGGCATTATGGTGTTTGCTCTTTGAGCTAGAAGGCAGATACAACTGCCCTTTAGCAGTTTAGCCTGTAGATTAATAAAAAATTAAGGAACTGCTTTAATCTCATCCAGAAAAAAACATTTTCTGTGCTTATAGAAGCAGTTCCATTTACACTTAATTAGTATTAGTATTACTTCTCTGGTGGTACCGTGTAGATTTTACCAACCCACAATACAAGTTGCCTAACCAAAAGGGTTTGAAACTGCTGTAGAAACAAAGTAGATGCTATGAGATGAAAAAGAGAAGCAATTTGCCCTGAGTCAAAATGAAAGTCCCTGGAAGGGGTGTAATTTGTTTCTAGAGATGTTGATCTATGCAGCTGTAGGGCTTCTCAATTTTCCTAGATCATTTACAGTTCCTGTTGGGCACCTTGCATTAATATGAAATATGGAGATTCAGAATCCCAGGATCATTAAGTTTGGAAAAATCTCCAGGATCACCGAGTCCAAGCTGTGCCTGATCCCCTCCTTATCCCCAGCCCAGAGCTCTGAATGCCACCTCCAGCCCTTCCTGGGACACCTCCAGGGATGGGGACTCCAAACCTCCCTGGGCAGCCCCTGCCAAGGCCTGAGCACCCTTTCCATGCAGAAATTCCTGCTGGTGTCCACCCTGAGCCTGCCCTGGCCCAGCCTGAGGCCGTTCCCTCTCCTCCTGTCCCTGTTCCCTGGGAGCAGAGCCCGACCTGCCCACATCCACACTCCTGTCAGGTTATATATCTGGAAATTCAGGAGGTGAGGTGGAGCCCATCTATTTCTAAACACCTCTGACAGCTGAGAAAGTGCCTGATGACAATTTTATTCCATTCTCCTCTGAAGGCAGAAATCTGCTGCTCACGGGCTCCTCACTGCTCTGCCATGAGCAAGATGTGCTCTCCTGCCTGCTGGATTTTCCCACAGACAGCTCCCAGCTCCACCAGCTGGGCTGCAGTTGAATTATATCAAATAGCTCCCAGTTCCTTCCCTTCCAACCAAGTGCCTTTTCCTCCGCATCCCAGTTTAACAGGAAAATTGGAAAATATTTTAAGCAAGTGTTGTTAATAGAGCCCAATTTGGCACTTACATCCTATATTAACATATCAAACACAGTTTAACATTCAAAATCTCTCCTGTCTGGCAGCCAGGAAATTATGCCATAATGTTAATGTACATGGCCTTATTAAATTTTGCCTCTATAATAGGGAGTCTGTTATAAGGCAAAGGGAAGAGCAATATATCACAGATATTGCAACACACACCAGCACTGCAAAGATAAAATTTCAAATATGTACTTATGCAGCTGCTATCTAAGTATCTTTATTTTGGATATCTTTATTAAATAACTTCATTTTTCCCTGAAAATAAACCAAGAACTCAATAAGGCACTATAGACAGATAGTGCAGGCACCTGGAGAAAGGGGATGGCAGGGGTAAAATAAGGAAGGAATGCTAAGGGCACATAAAACAGGGTAAAACCACATGAAATTGGGGCAATCCTGCCTCCCTTCTCCCTGCACCATCTCTTCCCACTGCTGTCCAACACTTGGGTCTGTGAGGCAGATCAGTTCACTGACCTGATTGGAATTTATCTCTGGGGGGAAAAATGCTTTTTGCCAACTCATGGAACATCTCTGAATGGTTATTTTAACAATCCCAAGGAAATAAGTGACAGAGACAAGGGAGTGGTGTGGAGGGAGGAAGAGGGAGATAAATCCTTCAGCAGAAACTGGTTGTGAATGAAACTCACAGTATGGAATTGCAGTCAGTTGTAGAAAAATCCTCAGCAAAACCAGTTAAAACTTGAAATTCAAGTTTTGCCAATTTAAGTAATTTAAAACAAATGCTACATTTCCTAGAATTAATGTTTCAATTTTATTTTTAATTTCCAAGCAGATTATTTATTTGTTGTTTGATGTTGAATTGAGACTGTCCTTACAAACCCAACTCAGAGAAGCTTCCCTACATTCCCACTCCTGCAGTTCCCAGAGCCCCTGATGAGATGCAAACATTGGGAATTAGCATCCCAGCTGCCTGTGCTTTCTGCAGGATAATAATTCTCTGGAATCACAACATCTGGGAGCTGTGGAGTCACATTGCTCCTTCTGCTGGCAGTGCTGCCAGGAAGCTCCATGGCTTGGGAGTGGAATTCCCCAGGAATTCACTGCAAGGAACTTGTACATAATTCTCTATATAAAAACATCTATTCCCTAAGACTTCCACAGCAATCTGAGCAAGGAGAGCCCCACCACTGTGGAGGAAAGGGAGAAACATAAATTGTTGGGACATCTGAACAAAACTGAGAAGTCTCTAACCAACTTTCACAACTGCAGTTCAATTTTCTTACTCTTGGGAAATGGGAAAAGGGGACCTGGAGCATCCTGTACCCGGGAAGGAGAACTGCACCCACATTCTGGCTCTTACCAGCCTCCCACACCCACTGCCTGTGGCTCCTGTGCCTGGCTGTTCACAGTTACCTCCAGAACACACTGATTTTGACATCATTTAAAAACAAGCCTGGATGAACAAAGCCTTGCTGATGAATCTCCTACTCCTGGACTTCTTGGGCTGTTCCCAGGACCCACAAAAGTCAACAGAATTAAAGCTTCCCCCTGAAGTCGCTGGAGCTTTAGATCTTTCTGCTGTGGCTAATTAATCTCGTTCATTAGTTACTCCCCGGCTCCCCTTCCATCTTCCTCATCACTTCGTGCTGGTGCACATTATTCTTGTCTTTTAAACATTAATTGTTGCTGTGCAGGCCCTTCCTGGAATGCATTAAATTAAATCCCCCCAGATACCCACCTTCCTCCTTTTGCCAGTGCCTCGGAGGCTGGGGAGCCAGGATGTGGCAGGTGCAATACAGGCCAATTAAAAAGCAAATTTGTGCTAACTGATGGGTAATCTGCACTGGGAACCACCAGTGACATTAGGGGATGCCTGGGGAAAATTTTCATTAAGCAAATTCCTCCACTGCTGGCACAGCTCTGACACTTCCACATGTTGTGGCTTTTGCAAGGTGAGTTTCCTACACTTTCACCCTTGGAATTTTTTCCTGTTCTCACTGAATCTTGCACAAAGCACTGACCAAGGGACAAAGAAAGTCAGGGGTGAAGTGAGTTAAACCAGCCATTAGTCCTCTTTTTATTTACCTAATTTTTGTAGCTGTAAGTAGTAAAAAAAAAATCCCCAACCAAAACAACAACAAAAATCACACAAAAACCCCCCAACTCTTTTAAATTTCCACTAATTTAACAGAAAATATTGTTTTATGTGTGTTTAAATATATATGTATAGATTTATATATAAGAATGAAATTAATATTCACTAAATGGCAAAGCAAGTGTGGCACCAGCTGAGCTTATGACCTGCTCAATTGCTCAGCTGAATCCATGGTCTGGCACCTCAATATATTCAAAATTTAGCATGGATTTTATTGGTAGAGGTGATATATCACATGTAATGTATGGGATATGATGTATAAAGGTTCTATATTAATATTGAGCAGAGAATAAATACTGAGAGTACCTCTTTTCTCTCTCTATAGTCCAGCATTGGGAACGTTATCCCAGATTTGCACCACACAAAAGTAGAATGAAATGGAATTGTGTGAGCCAAAATCCTTACTGAGTGGCAATTTCCACTTATTGCTTGCAAATATTGATCCAAGATTAAATTACTTTTCCACCTTCATTGTGTGGAGATCTCCAGAAGACGTTTGCTCTGTTTTGAGAGAGCATAAAGCCATAAAATCTTGAAATGAAGACTTCCAAAGCTCAGAGTCTCTTTGAAAATGGTCCAGTTGACTGAGCAGTGCTCAGAGGGAATGTCCTGTACCATGGCTGGATGGTGACCTTGGAGATATCCTATTTCTTGCAGGGAGAACATTTATGGCCCAAGGTCCCCTGCACTTTGGCAAGCAAAAGGATGAGGATTAAATGTGTTCATGCCTGCTCAGGTATTTCTAATCCCTCAGTAGGCAGAATGAATCCTTCCCTGTGTTTCTTTTGCAGGTGTGTCACAATCCTTCTGGCACACACCTCGCAGCAATTCCAGCCTTCCTTGGCTCGGTGTAGGGACAATCCTGGAGAGACAAAATCACTGCAGAGAGCCTGGCGTTGGAGGTTTTGTAGGAACTGTACAGAAGGCTACAAAAAAGGCCAAGAAAAGCCAAACTCTCCCCATGGGGATCAGAGGGATTCCCCAAATTCTTGTTTAGGTGATCCTTAGGCCTGCCAGGACTGACATTTCCAGAGGCAAAGTTCCCAATGCAGCTCGTTTCCTCCCTCTTGGCTGTGCCGCAGGAGACAAACCCAGCAGAGTTTGGTGCCCAGGGGATCTCCTCCCTAGATGGCTGCTGCCAAATCCCAAGGGTCACTGGGGTCACCAGGGCCCTGGTCAGGGCTGGGGACCATCAGTGGGGCAAACCCAGCCCTCGTTCTCCGGAGTCACACCCAGTCACTTCCTTGAAATCCGAGTGGAACTTTTAGTCTGTCCAGCATCCACACCTGGACCATCAGTCTCTTACTCAGCTCCCAACTCTCTCCTGATGGAGGTCTCCCTGTTGAAGGAAGCTCAGCTCTAATGAAACAACACTCTCTAAAACAGAGGCTGTCCTCACCAAAAAAAAAAAAAAAAAAAAAAAA
>VWZP01008385.1:0-31980 GCA_013396995.1 Dicaeum eximium | reverse complement strand
AAAAAAAAAAAAAAAAAATTAAAAAGAAAATAAAATAGAATCATAGAATCCTGGAATGGTTTGAGATGGAAAAAGACCTTAAAGTTCATCCCATTTCACCTCCTGCCATGGGCAGGGACACCTTCCACTAGCCCATTTTGCTCCAGTCTGATCTGGAACAGTTTTAGGAGCAGCCCCAGCTTCTCCAGGCAGCCTGTGCCAAGGCCTCACCACTCTCACAGCAAAAATCTCTGTGAAATATTAGGCATTAACACATTTCTAAATTACTCTGTATTTTGCTATGGGGCTGTATTTAATGAGTGCTTGTTTTCTAAATATTGCTGATCATTCAGCAAACTGAAGGTTTCAGTTTATTTAAATGAAATGCAATTTCCCAAATGCTCAGGTAAAGGGTTCTAAAGGTGTAGGAAAGCATTCAGTGCAAGTTCCCGTGGTTGTGACATCAATATATAATATTACATTTATATGCAGGGCTGGATTTTATGCTGGATTTAAGGGGTTATGCTAAAAAGCCCAAATCTGAGCCAAAGATTGGTGCTGTTTGTTTCGACACACTGTGCCTACATAAGAAACAGCCTGAGTTTGTTTTACAGAGGTATTTTCCATAATCACCCCCACCAGAGACAGGGAATGAAAAGCCACAGAAGTGTTGCTCTTGTATTTATTTTACTGATCCAACTAATTTTAGTGCTGTCTTTTATTAAAGAGAGATTTTGAAACAAAGCAGCATCTCAACTGCTAAATCAGGTTCAATCCAAACACCTAAATTCTAATTTTAAGCCAAACCTGAAAAAAAACTCCAACAAAACTGCTGCAGTTTTTAAGCAAAACCAATGTATCGAGTGCCAGGATCTGATCTCTTTGTGCTTAAATTATCACACTCCATCATTTTCCTCTTATTATTTGGTTCCTGAGGCTGGGGGCAGCTTAGTATTTCTTTCCTACAGGAGCTGGAGGAGGAAATAAATAACATCTTTTACAATCCCACGCTGTCGATGCAGATGCCAGATTAATGGCTCTGCAGAATGATGAGCTCTGATACAATCGAGGGGGAAAAATTGTCTCTGCAGGAAAAATAATAGGAACAAAGTGCATTATCTGCCTTTCTTCAGTATTTCTCAACTCTTTCTTGCCTCATTGGCTGGAGAGAGATGGACCTGGGAACAGGATGGCAGGGGAGCCATCATTTGCATAACCTGACATAAGCTTTGACAGTTTAGCACTTGTTTTCTCTTTTCTGTGCTTTTTAAATGCACATGGAAATTATGGGTTCTATCAGGTGGGTTTGGCTTTGATGTGTCTTTGGGGATAATGGTTGTGTATCTAAAAAATAACTTTCAATCAGAACAGAAGTCCTGGAGGGAGTTTTCCTAGAAAATCATGGGAAAGATCGTCAGGTTTTCATTTTCTTACTTCTGTCTCGTTGAATGTCCCCTTCAGGAGATGGATCATACTTTTTGTTCCTGAATAATAATTTTCCCTTCTTTTAAATCTTAAGGAGGAAGACACTTCTCAGACTATCCCATTATATCCCAGAGCATCCCATAACATGCTGTCACTTGGTTCCTTGTTTTATTGGTCAGGCAGCTCCTTTAGTGTCAGTCTGTTCTTTGTGAATAATAGCACTAAATACCTGCAATAAAACTTTGGCATCAAAAGAGAAAAAGTCAACTAAAATATCAAACTTTTACAAGGAGGAGAAGAAAGCAGCAAAGGATTTAAATAAAGTCTGACAAACCAAGCTATTATACACTGTTAAAAAAACACCCTTCTGGCTGAAAACCTCAGTGATAGGTAATTATATTTCTAAATGAGGCAATCATTGTTAAGCTATGAAGAATATAATTAATTTTATAACATTCTGTAGTGTTGTAGTCAATACAGATAATAGACTTTTTGAGATATTAGCTGTCCAAACACATCCAAGTCATTTAAAGAATCTCATTGTGCATTCTCTTAAGCAAAGTCAACAGTAATAAAGCCCTTTTCTGTCACTCAGATAAACTGAGACAGGGGCTGGAGTGAATTACTGAATTCAAAGAAATGGGTGCAGCTTCACTTCACAGACATTCCTCCAGTTTCCAGCTTTATCTCAGAAGCCTTTTGGTTTGCAAACACAGCACACGTTAGTTTGCAGCGGACCTGATTTGTCTGTTATATAACCAGACTGATTCAAGCTAAAGATTTATAGGAGAGGAGGAAAAAAAACAAAACTAAGCAAACCAAAAATCTAAAAAACAATTATTCTTTCAGATTAGGGACCATCAGAGTCGCTTTTGTGGATCTTATCAGGGACAACAGAGAATCCACCAGAGGAAAATTCATGAGGTGAATTGAAAATGTCAAAAAAAAAATTCAAAGTAGGAATTACTCTTTAGACCTCAGTGAGCAAAGCTCTGAGATGCTAAAACAAAAGCTTTGTCATGTAAAAATACTCTTCTGCTTGCAAAAAAAGATTGATTCTGGTGCCAAGATCAGTCCACAGCTACAATCTCTGAAGAATACAGAGAGGATCACAGCTCAAACAAGAGGCCAGCAGTTCACATCTTAGAGCAAAGCTGAGGTCTACAGAGGGTTGTGCAAACAGAACTCTTTGGAAGCAGTAGATGCTTGGAGAGAGACCAGGGAGGAGCAGATTGCACTGTGTCCCTGTCCCAGCTGCACACTTCAGAGAGGATCACTCCCTCTGTTTTTAACACCACTGAAAAGCAGGACTGCCCCACACCTGAGTGCTTTAGGCGAGAAAAAGCAAATGTCAGTGTGGCACAGAGCTGCTCAGGAGAGGAGTTTGGACCTGCAGAATGGTTGGGTTGCCCTGTGCAGGGCCAGGAGCTGGACTTTGGAGATCCCTGTGACCTTGTTGAGGAGATGAGAACCCTCTGGCAGGGGTGACCTTTGGCTCTGTGTGGGAGCACAGATGTGACATCAGGGCAGAACCAGGTGGAGGGGACCAAAATGCCCACACTGCTGATTCCCAGAGAGGCTTTTTGGTGCCAGGAAAAATGTCACCTATTTGCATTCAACAGCAACCCCTGATGACAAGGTGTGTCCACAGGGTTTTACCAGGCTGTGCTGTGCTGAAGGCAGAAGGTAAGTGCCATGGGATCATGGAATATCCTGAGCTGGAAGGGACCCATGGGATCATCCAACCCAGCCCCTGTCCCTGCCCAGACACCCCAACAATCCCACCCTGTCCATCCCTGGGAGCGTTGCCCAAACCCTCCTGGAGCTCTGGCAGCCTTGGGGCTGTGCCCATTCCCTGGGGAGCCTGGGCAGTGCCAGCACCCTCTGGGGAAGAACCTTTCCCTGAGCTCAGCCTGACCCTGCCCTGGCACAGCTCCAGCCATTCCCTGGGTCCTGGCCCTGGTAGAAGAGAAAAAAGGGTAAAGAAACAGAGTTGATGTTTTCCTTCCTTTCTCTGCTCCCTAAAGTTAATTTAGGCCCTGAGCACCCTGATCTAGTGGAAGGTGTCTCTGCATTTGGCAGGGATTTGGAACAAAGTGAGGTTTAATGTCAATTCTGATGCAAATCACTCCATGATTGTATGAATTTGTGCAGGTACAATATTCAGAAAATGTCCACAGGTAAGTTTTGTGGGATAGCAGAGAAAATAGTTGTGGCAAAGAGCTTGTCTGCCATTCACACACTACTATTTCCTGTGGATTAAAATGGCAGATTGACATAAATCAATCAAATACTCATTGTGTGCTTATAACTCGTGGAAAGGAGCTGAAACCAAGACCTTTTTTGTGACTTTTTTTCCCCTCACTGCAATGACAGTAATTGGCAGGACATTGAAGGAAAATGAGCTGTTTTGTGCAGTATTTTGACTCAGCAGTGCTGGATTCTCCTAAGGAAGTCAGATAGCCCCAGAGCACAGACCTCTTTTGGAATTCAGAGCAGGGATCAATGTTATTGCTGCTGCCCTTCACACTGGATGTCCATACTGACTGATGTCAGGGGCAAAACATAAGGTGCTTTCCAAGCTGATGGGAAAAATAGTGTGGAAATGGCTCTGCATCCAATTACCAGTGTGAGGGGAGACTGTGAATGCACAAAAGAGTGCAGGTCTCTCTGCCACTGCACAGCTCATTCCTGAACACTCATTTGCAGAAATGATACAATTATTTTGCCTCCTTATTGCACAGAATATTTTAGTCACAACAGGAACAATGTGAACTTCAAACGTGCACATTCTTTGTGAGCAGACCTTGCAGAGAAATACTGCAATTACAGACTGCATTACAGTCACAGGTATTACTGTGAAATAAGGCTTAATTTATTTAGTTATTTCATCCTTAGCTAAACTGTGTTTTAAAAAGAATTGTGATTTTATATTCATAGCAACTATCCTTGTCATGGAAAAGTCTCAGAAATGAATAGCAGCCACGCCTTTATCCCACATAACCCTCCAGCTCTGCTTCTTTCCTTCAGGAGGAGAGGAAAGAAGGGAAAAATGAAATAATAATTAAAAAAAAAAAAACAAAAAAACAACAACCCTGAATGCTAAATGCAAGGAAAAATTCACAATTCCTGGTCAGGGAACACTGAGAGGGAGAAGCTTGTCAGAGCACTGAGGGCTCGTAACCATTAGCTACAACAGCATCTGAAAAGCCTGGTGACACAGTTATGCTTAAAATTAAAATGTTAAGCACAGCCTTTTGTCTTTTTGGCTTTAGCAGTTTATCTGTGTCAGCTGCAGTCCAGGCTGGGCCGGGCTCAGGAACTTCATCCTTGTTTTCCTGTGCAGCCCCAGTGGGGTCCAACACCACCAGTGCATTCCAGGTGCCTGGTTATCTTCCTTCCTGTTATTAATAATCGCTTTATTTTTATTTATTATTATTAATTTTCACTTCACTGACCCTTTTCAGCTCTTCCCTCTCCTACAGAGGACCACCTGTGGCAGGTACCCCATGATCTGCATGTTCCCTCCACCAGGTTTTCCTTCTCCTTCCACGTAAATGCCTTGCTCCTTTGTTTAAAACCTTCACTTTGCCTCGTAATTGTACAAGTTCTGAGTGGAACAATTGAATGCAATTTAATAAAGCAAACAGATTAATAGAGAGAAAAACAAGAGACATTAAATAATAGTCTCAGCAATTAGATGAGGAAAGGAATTAAATCACTTAATTTGAGGGCCTTAGCATTATTCACTCTAGAACTTAATTTGAATTAATATGCAGTATACACACATTAATAAATGTCATCTCTGGGTGGCTCTTTAACGAGGAATATTGAAAGTAATAGCAAAAAGGATTAATCCTTATATTCTCAGTAAAAGTGCTTATTTAAGGTCTGGCAAACTACTGTTCTAATGAGGAAGTTACAATGTAGAAATAGAGTGCTGTGAATGAGACAAGGTTCAGCTGTTGGAAGAGCTCTTAGGTTCAAAGTGAAATAAATGTGGTTGTTTATTGGTTTTTTGCTGTTATTTTCGTGTCATCTGGGCCAGCCTTCTGGTGCAATGGCTGTTCTGAGCACGGGAGTGTAACTGGAACTATGGGGAATGTCAGGTTTTTCCACAAGCTGTTCCACTCACTTCAGTGCTGCATTTTTCAAGGGTTAGACTG
This sequence comes from Dicaeum eximium, assembly GCA_013396995.1. Lineage (NCBI taxonomy): Eukaryota > Metazoa > Chordata > Aves > Passeriformes > Dicaeidae > Dicaeum > Dicaeum eximium. The sequence goes on along the minus strand of VWZP01008385.1, from coordinate 26,410 downwards.
GCTGGGGCTGTGGAAATTGCAAGGTCATTGTGTTGTATTTCTTCTGCTTTCTGGAAAAAACAAAAGTTTTTTACTCTTTGGCTCAGTTTCAGAAGTTCTGAGGCAAATGGTCAAGGTTTATGAGAAAGGTGGGTTTGGGCCATAGCAAAGAAAAGTAGAATTTTCTTTGTTTCTCTGTTGAGCCAAGAGGCTCATTTAATTACAAAAATATTTATGTACTTACCTGATCATTTTTAAGCAGCTTCTGGAGGCAGACCATGAAGTTGCCCAATTAAAATGTATTTATTTTAAAATCAATCTAGCAATCAATCCCTCTAACAAGGACTATGATTGTAAATCATGCACTACACCACCCAAAGGAATATCCACTGTCTGCCTCTTTTCCCAAGGAAAGGAAAGAGAGATATGAAACTGTTTGGGCTGGAAGTGTCCTTCACATTCCATATTCTGACCTTGAGTCACTTCCTGAGTCAGTGAAAGAATTTGGGACTCAGTATTTGCAATCTCTCTTTATTGCTGAGAATCCGTAAAATGACCTAATGATTTGTTTTATAACTACACCTCTTTTGGTTAAACTCTGTTGCTCTATGTGCAGTGCAGAGGGATTTTTTTTAATGTTCTGGTGGATACTCCCACACAAAACACCAGTGACAGCAAAGAACCAAACCCAGAAACCGAATATTGCTCATTCATTAGAAGCCCCAACATGATTTACTGACCTTGTTACAACAGCATGTTCACAACTTAACATTTTATTTCTACAAGTGCTCAGTCACTCAAGTAAACATTCCAGCTATTTAGTAGTATTTTCCCAATAAATAGATTTAATTGATATTCCACAGTATAAACAGGGACTTCACACTGGCATAATTTAAACCACTACACATGAGTATCAATATTTTTTCCCTTGAAATTCCAGAAATTATATACTTGCTGCTCTTCTAATTGGATATAAGTGTCATCACCTACCACAGGGCAACTGATTGCAGGAATAGCTTAAATGTTCTGTCCTGTTAAAACCCTTTAATGGCAAAGCCTCCACGAGCACAGGAAAGCCAGAGTTAGCAGAACTCTTATGCTTTTAACAGCTTGTCAGATTTTATTAGATTTTGTGAGATTCTGTATTTGCTTTTTATCTCTAAACCACTGAGTTCTCATGAGGACTGACATGTTTTGTAAGAAAACAAGTAACTTGCAGTGCTGTGGTGGAAAGGAGGGAAAACTGCTAATGTATTCATGTGAAATAAGTCATTATACAGAGATTTTTAAAGGGAGCTAATGTGATGTGTATTTACACGAGTACCTGGTTTTTCTCTGTTTTCAGGCTTTGGCAGTGAACCAAGGAATTGTCGTTCCAGTGTGTGAGGCAACTTTACTGAACACATGGCTGTGCTTCCACATGGAACTAAAATTGTGCCATTCCACCCTGTTCACATGGTGGAAAATAAACCCTGGGCCTATTTTTATAAGATCTCACTTCTGCCCAAAGTGGCACAGCAGAGCAGACCTCTTTCATAACATTTAAATATTCAGGATGAGCCAGTTCAGGCTCTGGGATATTCACAGTGAGAATGTTATTAATCCCGAGGGAAAGTGGGATAATATTTTCCAAAGGTGCCAAGCTCTTCCTTGCAGGAGTTAATTAGATGCTCCAAGGTGTGTATGTGTCAGCAAAATGGAAGGTGAAAGGAAGTTAGAGAGTTCTCATGGGACAGCAGTGATAAAGAATTGCAGTTCATATATACTGCACATATATATATATATACACACACATGTATATATATATATATACACATATACATGTATATATATACACATATATATACATATACATATATCTATCTATATATGTAACCCTAACCCAGATAAAGTAATGCAGTCCATACATAGAGTAGAAATATAAATACATATATATGTGTATATATATATATAAAACCCTGAAACCCTACTCCTAACTCAAACCCTAACCATAACCCTAACCCTAAAACCTAACCCTAACTCTAAACCTGACCTTAACCCTAAACCAAATCTTAACGCTCACCCTAACCCTAACCCTAATCCTAGCCCTAACACTTAACCCTAACCCAAACCCTATGTATATAAATAATTAAATATATATATATATATTTACACGAGTACCTATATATATATATATAAATTTAAAAAGATATATATAACCCTAGCATATGTATTCACATGTTCAGTGCTGGATAGAGAAATGTGCTGATGTTTAATGTCCCTGCCTGCCTGAAGAGCTCCCCAGGTTCCCAAGCTTTTATTCCATGAAATGCCATGCTTTGGGAATGTTCCAAGCAGCTTGTATCTCTCCAGTGATGAGTCCAGACACAACCAAATGTATCAGACAGCAGCATTGAGCTAGATGTGTTCAGTAACAAAGTGAAGGGTCACATCAAAATCTAGAAAAATATGAATGAGCACCATTCCACAGCTGGAGCTGTGCCAGGGCAGGCTCAGACTGAGCTCAGGGAAAGGTTCTTCCCCAGAGGGTGCTGGCACTGCCCAGGCTCCCCAGGGAATGGGCACGGCCCCAAGGCTGCCAGAGCTCCAGGAGGGTTTGGGCAACGCTCCCAGGGATGGACAGGGTGGGATTGTTGGGGTGTCTGGGCAGGGCCAGGGGCTGGATCCATGATCCCATGGGGCCCTTCCAGCTCAGGATATTCCATAATTCTGTGACTTTACCAGACTGTGGTAATAAGCAAATTCCTAGTTAGTCAAAGGGCTGTACCTGCTGTGCATGGCTCCTACACACAGAGTTTTTTTTATGGATAACTTTCTCTTGGTGCATTTTCCACATCCCTAAATATGAGTACATGTGCATGCAGGATGTCTCAAATAAAAATAGGATAATAATTTTAGATTCTCTTGAAAAAGAATCCACAGGCTGCTTAAGAACCAGACTTTCTTTGACGTTCAGTGGAATATTTCTGGGGAAAATGCAATATTTCATCCTTAGCTCAACTGAAAGAAAGGGATGGGGGTGGGAAGCCTTCTTTAATTTTCTTTTGTTACTTTGTTCCCACACAGACATGCAAAAATAATGTTTAAAAGCCATTTAATCCCAGCACGCAGGAACAAAGGAGTGCATTTTTGCTGTTTATATCAATCTAAGAAGAGAGCAGGTATTCCAGACTTATTGGTGTCCTTATTGGAATACTTAGGGGTATATTAAAGTAGACAACAGCCATTTGTCCCAATAAAGCAGCACAAGTACTTGCCAATTTATGTACTCCAGCAGCATTTTATATTAAAGCCAAAGAAAATCTTTACTTTTGCCACGTGTTTTTGTATAAAAATTCTCCTCTTCCCATTTTTCAGCCTCCTTTGCAATTTCCAGGCATTCTCCCACTTGTTCCCAGCAAAGGAGCAGTCACCCCAGGATTGTGTTGGATAATTTGGGAGCACAGGTGGAGGAGAACACAAGGTGTGCCAAGCACATCCCAGATTTGTCTGCAGACAGAAAAGCACCCTCTGAAATCCCTTCCAGCTCTCTCAGCTGTGTTTACACGTTTCTGCTTCCATCCTGCAAACACTTCTGTGCTGGAGACACACAAAGATCTTCTTGGGAATGGCATCTCCCTTCAATTCCCAAAGTGTTTTGTCACACACTCCTTATGGCATCCAGAAGGGCTTTGGTTACAAGGGAGATCAGACCTGCTGGGTTCCACATGGCAGACACAAGGTGAAAATTCACTCGTGGTCTATATGAGCATCTGGGCTTATCTGCAGCTGGTATTTTTAGCAGCAGATTTTAAATCCAAAACTTTATTCTTGCAGGGTGTAAAAGAATGCAGAGATTTTGGCAACAAAAGTTTTTGACACAAATTCAAGAAAAAATGAAAATAAAAATCAGTCCATCTTCAAAATAGCAACAGTGAGATTTGTGGTCTCGATTTTAATCTCCGCTGTGATGCCTCAGGTTTTAGCTTGTATATTTTTCAGATTCTGTGCTGCTTTAGTGTGTGGGTCTGAGCTTCATATCAGGGGATGGTGAGCTCTCTTCACAGAGCAGGGAGACAAAACAATTCCTTCTCCAGCTGGGGACCAAGGACAAATGATCCAAATCTCAGGCCCAAGAGCATAAACAACGTGGACTGCAGAGAGAAAAACAAGAAGGATGGGACTTCATTGGCTAAAGCTGGAACTGGACAATGAACTCCAATATGCAAATAGAGCAGAACTGATAAAAGTGACAGAGCCCGTGCCCAGTGTCCATTTTGTGCCCATTTTGGTTCATCTTGGGTGCAGCCTTGGCTGGGCTCTTGTGCTGCCCAAGGGGGATCCATGGAGGAAATCCTTTTAATAAATCCCTACTTTATTCTGTAACTCTGTCCAGCCTCTGTTCTAGGTCAGCCTGCACAAGGCATCAACTTCTACAGCTTTGCTGCCACTGCTTTGAAAAATACAAAAATGCTCTTTTTTTTTTTTCTTAATGGTACTGAAATTTCAGAGTTACTGACACAAAAATATGAAAAAGGAACACATCCCTTTAATATTTATTTTAACTATTATTCTCCTCAAAATTGCATTGCATTTTAGTGCCACTCTTTCATGACACTCTGTACTTCCTTGTAAGATGAAGGATGGCTCAGTGTTGCTTAAATGAAGGACAAAATAATTGTTTCCTCCACTCTCTAAAAGCCATTTTGTCTCTGAGACTTTGCTGTGCACAGAAGGAAGACAAATTAAGGGGAAGGGGGGATTTTTCCTGGCTTTAATACTTCCAGAGGATGGAAGTGCCGACTATTTAAGCACAGATGTGAGAATAATTTAAGGAGTAGTGTATCCAATCCACCTCCTCATGCATTTGTCTTGCTAGGAAAGCCCTTCACTGGGAAAAAATATGATTGATGGGCGGGTTAGTTAGGGATGAGACACCTGGAATTTAGTGCTTACATGGTTTTAAGAAGTCATGGGTGATGTGTTAATGCTGCTTGTGCTTATCCTACAAGCCTGGGCTTGCATACAGAAATAGAAGACCAGGCAAAAGCAATGAGAACACACTAAAGGAAACAGGGTGATGGCCTCTTTTCCATGCTCTTATGGATGTTCAAAACAAACCAGAACTTTAGCAGTTTTGGAATAATTGTTATTAATTTTTATTCAGGTCCCTCATTGCTCTGTGATCAATGCATTATTTTCTGCAGGTACCTATTATTGCCATACCAGGACAACAGAATCATTCATGGCCTCAAAATAAATTGGACAATTCCTTCCATACTGTTTTTATTGTGTCAACCATTAAGAAATAGGTTTTCAGTTGATCAATCTCTGCATTCCCAAGGGGTTTTTTACACACCAATCTTTCAGGTAGTGCCTTTTATACAGCCTTTTAGTGCCTTCTTATACAGCTACTGTGTGTGTCAGTAAATAAAATAGTTAGGAGATATGAAAAAGGGAAAATCTGGAAATGTGGGAAGAGTTTCACCTCTGCCCTGTCTTATCCATCCTTAAAAAAAAAAAAAGTGAAATAAAATGATTTTATCATCCTTTTGGTAGTGTCATTGCAGCAGACAATTGTAAGGCTGTGTCCTGAGCATGTGCTTCCACAACCCAGGAAAGATTGTATGCTGGGAATCAGACTGTCAACTTCTAAAAGTCTCAGGAAATACTTCAGGGAAGTGTAAAACTGGCTGAAAACTTCTTCAGCTTCCCACTGGGTGCAAGTTCTGCTTCTCTGGATGTACACATCATCCATGTGACAGTGAGTTCTTGGCCGGGAAGGCTCTGGCTGAGTGAGCCCAGGACCAGAACCTGCACCCTGGGAATACCAGAGCTCTGCAAGGATGCACTGAACCATCCTAGCCCACTGTGGGCTTCATTTGAGATAAACCTGTGCTTAGAAAAAGGATTAAAAGCTTTGGAAAACCTTCGGGGAAAGCCCATCCATCCCTGGGATGGGGAGTGGCCATTTGGTGTGTAGAAGCAAATTGTTACAACCCTTACAGTCACCAGTAAATCACAGAGGAGTCAGAATACCACAAAATGGTTTGGGTTTGAGGGACCTTAAAGCTCATCCCATTCCACCCCCTGCCATGGGCAGGGACACCTTCCACTAGCCCAGGGTGCTCCAAGCCCTGGCCCTGTCCAGCCTGGCCTTGGACACTGCCAGGGATCCAGGGGCAGCCACAGCTTCTCTGGGCACCCTGTGCCAGGGCCTGCCCACCCTCACAGGGAACAATTCCTTCCCAATATCCCATCTAAACTATACTCTCTGTCACCCCAGGGCTTCTCTCCAGGCTGAACAACCCCAGCTCTCCCAGCCTTTCCTCCCAGCAGAGCTGCTCCATCCCTCTGATCCTCCTGGTGCCTCCTCTGGACTCTCTCCAGCAGCTCCAGCTCCTCCCTGTGCTGGGATCCCCAGGCTGGCTGCAGTATCAATAATTAAAGAAATTAACTGGCATGAAAGAAACTGAAGCCTGTTCCACCACAGAGTGTTGCACACACGTTGATGCAACATGGTAAAACAGTTAAAAAATGCCTGTTAACTTGGAGTTTGGATCATTTCTGTCAGGTTTAACGGCACTAATTCACTGCCAACTCCCCATTTAGGTGAAGATTTAGAGTTTATGGAGTCTGCTGAAACAGTGTCATTAGAAATGCCAGATGTGTAGCTCCAACATGCTGTAGACTTAGACTCTAATCCAAACATGTCAACAGCTTTCAAGGTGTTTGTGCAGATCAAGGGAGAGGAGCTTTTCACTTCAGCTTTTCCCTTCTGTTCTGCTAATAGGGTTAACATGTGTTTTCCAAGGACAGGGAACAGGATCCTGGTGCAGACAGTTGCTTAGAAGAATAAAAGACAGATTGAAGTTGGCAGGATATTAAATAAAGTTTGGCACTTTCAGGTTCCTAATCAAGCTTACAGAAGTTTACAAAATATTTATGAGCTTACCTGTCCTTTGAAAAGGCTTTTTGTTGTTGTTGTTCCAAATATAGAACTGATTTTTCAATTGAATTTTTCTTCTCTGTTCCAAAGGCTCTGACCTCTCTCATCAAGGCATGACTTTGCTTTACTTGTTATGCAAGAGCTCTGAGTCATATAAGAAAGGAGAAAAGGCAGCAGGCTCTCTTTTTTTTTCTGTACTTGCAAGAGTCTGACAAGATACAGCCTAACAACAGCTTATTCTTCTGTCTAATTGGGATGCACAGTGGACAAAGTCAGAGATATTTTAAATCAGAAAGTAAGAGAAGTTGAAAACTTCCCAGGCAAGAGAATACAGGACAAGGACAGTTTGAGGAGACATTCTATCATCAAATTTTCTCATCGGCAAAACATTTTAGGCACTTTATTCTACTTTTTTTTTTTTTTTTTACCTCGCACACGTCAAGGGTACTCAGACAAGCAGAAATAATGGCCTGTGGCTAATGATGGAAAGGGAATGTCAGAGAACCACTAACCCAGACACATGTGCCTTATAACAAATTTCCCTCTTCTCCTTGCTTTCCTACTCCATCCAGGACAAACAGTAGCACTGGATATGCTGCCATACCTTGGAGACAAATTTAACATTATAGGTTGGGAAGGACCTCCAAAGGTCACCAATGTCAGTCAGGACAGGTACAGTTACAGGAGCTCACTCAGGGCCTTTTCCAGCCAGGATCTGCTGTCTCCAAGTATGAAAATTTCACAGTGCCCCTGACAATTCTGTGCAAGTTTTTGACCTCACCACTGGCAACCATTTTTGCTTCAATCTAATTTTTGATGTTTTGGCTTGTTCTCGTTGCCTCTTTATCCACTGGAGCACAACTCTGAGAGGAATCTGCTCTGTCTCCTCTTCACCCTCCCATTAGGCCATTGTGGAGAGCAATATTTTCCAGTTTATGTCCAACTGGAGGTGTGATGGAGATGGTAGAGAACAGTTCTGCTGTTAGGAACGAGTGTTTCAGATCACTTAAAAAATCACTGGCAAGGGTATCAGCAAAAGCCAGATTTAATATGAAGAGAAAGCATGAAAAAGTTTCTTGGCAAGATTCATTCTACTGCTTACAGGACAGTTAAGGTGCAACAAGGAAAAACAAGCTACAACAACACTATATAAAATCCAGGCAATCAAAATAGAAATGAACTGAGAACTATCTGATTTCTCTCTCAGGTTTTTAAATTTGCCACAGATGTTGGTTGCTGAGCCACANGATCATTTGTCCTTGGTCCCCAGCTGGAGAAGGAATTGTTTTGTCTCCCTGCTCTGTGCAGAGAGCTCACCATCCCCTGATATGAAGCCCAGACCCACACACTAAAGCAGCACAGAATCTGAAAAATATAAAAGCTGAAACCTGAGGCATCACAGCCACACTTGAGTTCTCAGCTTTGACCTGTTCTTCCTTCCTTGCTTGGGACAGCTCCAGTGAAGCAGCTCCCACTTTTATCTTAGTGATAAGAAGAAACATTTTAGAAACGTCCTAGACTGACCTGGGAAATATCAGAGGGACATGAGCTGCTGCAGGAAAGATCTCAAATGAAAGCAGAAAGCTGGTTTTAAAGGAGATTGACTGGTACATCAGCTACATAGATAAATAGATAGCTGGAAGAAAAATTAAAATATAATGGACCACTGTTTTTTGGCTGCCTGGTTTCTCTGTCTTCATAGGAACCCATTTGGTTTACAGAGAAGAATATGTGACTGTTCTCTGGAAAAATACACTTCTGAGAAACAATGCATTAAAATTATGCTAGAAACAAATATTATCTCAATATTTCATATATATTATGCATTACTTATAATGCATATAAGGAGCTGGGCCACCTCTTTCTCTGAACCAGACATGCTTCAAATTATGATCATTTATTATGTGACCTGCAGAGATAAAATAAACTTTAAAAATTTGTTGGTTTTGTAGTCAGCATAGGCAATGCCTCCTGGATTTGTCGTGTTTTGTCCTTGGTGGGAAGGGCTCTTCTTTTCCCCTGCATCCTATAAATGATTTTGATATGCTTGCAATTTTCATTAAATATGATTAGTAGAGGAGTGTAGGTCAACAAGATTGACCAGGCATGATCTTGATTTAACTTAAGCTGAGAAGAAAGTCAGCAACGCAAATATTGTGAGACGACAAAGGCGGATCAATTGGATTATGATTTTCGGTGCTCTTGGTTGAGTGATTAAAATGACCTGGAGAAGAACTTCCCTCAGCACTGATTCCATTTCAAAGGTGAGGGGAAGGGCTCCCATCGTATGTCAGGAATTGGTTTGTGGCTCTGACGGGCACTTTCTGTATGTGTCAGGTTATAAGATTAGAGACCCTGCAGGCACCTGTGTTTTAACTGGATTTGAGGAGACATGAAGAACCTGACTCTTACTTTTTTCCTAGATCAGAAGGGATGTTTAACCAGCAGCTGTATTTGTTTTGAAAGATGCAATTGGATTTAGCCTAATCCCAGAGACAGGGAGAGAGAGCCTGGGTTTATTAGCTGCTCTGAAGGGGAGGCACTGCCTGAATCCAGGAGCACTTTGCAGTGCTTCCCACACTCAGAGGAGCCAGAAACCTCCAACTGTTCTGATATATTTCCAAATTGATGATCCAAGGAGCCAGGCACAAGTTGTGATTTACAGCACTGTAATGTCACTATCCATTTCTTCTCAATCAGCAAGGAAATCTAGCACAAAGTGCTTGCTTGTATACCAGGGAGAAACTTATTTACATCTGCCTCAAAACCCACCCAATTGTAAACACAGTGTGGCTGAACACAGGGAAATGAAAAGTACTCAAACATTTTCTCTCAGCAATTTTTGTCTAAGCACACGGTGGAGCCTGTGGTGCAGCTTAATAGGTTGTTGAGAATTAGCACATTGTGGGGAAAGGTCTCTGTGCTTGCATAAATGAACAGCCTTGAACTGGGTTTTAGCAGAGTAATGGGAGACAAGCTTTAAATAAACGAGGTGGGGGTGCTTTTTGCACTGCTCAAAATATTTTAATCTTGCAGGGTTAGTGTGAGGAGAAGACTGTTTGGTCTTTCCAGGGACAGGAAGAAGGAGGTCTCAGCTCACACTGAATTTCTATCCTTAGTTGTACAAATGCTTTCCACCTTGTCCATGGGTCAGGGGTGACCAGGGGTGCTCCAGAAACTCAGCCCTTCTCAAATTGTTTTGAGCTTTTCCCGTTGGAGGAGACAACAACAGTGTCAAAGTTTAAATGCTTCAGGTGAAAAAAACCCAAAAAAACAAAAGAAAAAACACCACCATATTTACATTTCTCGTGGTTTAGAGAAGGTATTTTGTGTTTGCTGACATAGAGAGGAAAAAAAGAAATGCTGAAAACAGGGATTGAGGTGGACAAGTGAGGAATTGGAGTGTGAGCAAGGTGGTGGTGTGTGAAAGATGGGTGATGTGTGAGCAGGAAAGGACCTCTAGAGGTCATCCAGTGCCACCCCCTGCCATAGCAGGGACACCTTCCATAGCCCAGGCTGCTCCAAGCCCCATCCAGCCTGGCCTTGGACACTTCCAGGGATCCAGGGGCAGCCACAGCTTCTCTGGGCACCCTGTGCCAGGGCCTGCCCACCCTCACAGGGAACAATTCCTTCCCAATATCCCATCTATCCCTGCCCTCTGGCAGTGGGAGCCATTATCCCCCCATGTCCTGTCCCTCCATCCCAGTCTCTGTCCATCTTTCCTGTTGGCTCCTTCAGGTCCTGGAAGGCAACAATGAAGTCACCCCAGGTGAACCCAGGTCACACCATCCTTTTCTCCAGGTGAGAATCCCAATTCTCTCTGCCTTTCTTCATTCAGAGTTGTGCCCAGGGACAGTAAGTCCTTAGAAATCCAAAATATTTGCTTTGGTGAAGTTTATTAAAGAATCTTTAAACATTTTTTTTCACAAAGTACTTCATGATGCACATTTAGATCAACTCTCCAGGTTTCTCATAAATTTTGGAATACTTCTAACATTAATTGTTGGAGAATGTGCACCATGGTTCAAGGAGAGGTTCAGTTTCCATCTGATGTGCATTTTTTAAAATTATGGAATGATTTAGCTCTCAGTTTTTAATTAAGGGAGTTAACAACAAGAGAATGGCAAATAATTCAGTGCAGCCACCCAAAAATCAAAGATGATATGAACATGGGAGATGTAGACAATATTTCCACTTTCACTCCTTTTGATATTTCAGTTCCAACAGGTTCTTCCTAGCCCTGACTTTCCTGGGTGTTTATTCTTCCCTTCTTTATGCTCTTTGACTCCAGTTATCACAGTGGATGGGACATTTTCCCCCAGCAACAGCTGCATTTTAGGGAGTGTGGGATGATTTTCCCAAATATATTCACTGCTAATTCCACCAAATTTGATACCTATAAAACATCAAATCTATTTTTAAAAAAGCATACAGCAGCAAGGTTTTTATGATGACAACATCATAAAGAAGAGAAAGATAAACCAAAATACTCATTTTATGGCATCCAGCAAATCTTATTGTTTCCACAGCTCAAGGAAAGATTAGTGAGCACTGTCTGGAAGACCAGAAAATGTGATTATTTTAATGGACACCACATTCTGCACACACACTAAGGCTGAGGAATGGCAGAATAAATCAGGGAAATATTTCCATCAATATCATCTTGAAAGTCCACTTTTTTTATCTTTTATATCAGGTGGGAATACCTGAGGAAGTAAATATTTTCTTTATCTCTCATTTCACTCTTAAGAGCATTCTGTGTTTATCTTCTCTCTGTATTGCCTGAGATTATTTCTTTTGAAGAGGGAAGATGGAAAACAATACCACACATTTTATTTTGTGACTTTCATCTTTTATGGCCTTATTATCTGGATGGCTACATCTCTTTGTGTAGTGTGCACACATGAGAGCTAAAGTAATTAAAGATTTTAAACAAACTGTGCTTTTAACAAGGAAAGTTATATGCACACAGAAGGATGGGCTTTATTTCTTATTTTTAAGGTCTCTCTTATTTCCTGAGGAATTAAAATGATTCTGCTGTTGATCCCTGGGAGGGGACAGGGTATTTTTGAGGTGACACATGGGCTGAACAACACAAGAAATCATAATGTGGAGATAAAAGCTGAATTTCTAGAAGTGCCACTGAATGTGCAGCAGTACAAGTTTCAGTCTTATGAAAGCACAAAAAAGCCAATGGACCAAACAGACCTTAAGCTTTTGAACACAATTCTCCTGAGTTCCAACCAGTTCAGCTCAGTTCATACTGAAATTAAGGGCATAATGGAAGAATTTGAGCATCATCTCATTCAAGGAGCAAAGAACCTACATTATTTTTTAGGATCTCATACACTGAAGGTCTAAGGTAGCAGTAACATTTCTCAATGGCCTTTTGTAATAACCTGAAAACACATTTCCAGCTCTCCATCAAAAATTCCCCAGTTTGTTGGTAAAAGGTTACTATAGGATACATTTAGGAGTGCATTTATCATGAGTTCTGTTCTGGTGTGTCCTTGTTTTAAATACATTCTTTACACAGTGAAGAAAATATTTACTATAATGTGCAATTTTTATTCTATAATGGCTGCTCTAATTCTCCCTGATAAATTTGACTTTGCCTTTCCAACTCTGCGTGGTGCCTTTTTTGGTGTTTGGAATCTTGTTAACATTTTTAATAGAGTATCACCCCATGAAATTATACACCTTAGGGGATAAATTAAGGTAAAATAGCAAGTAAAAGGATCACTGACGTGTCATTGAAATTGAAACAAAACTTTTAAAGGAAAAGCAATGTATTACTGTATCCACAAAAAAATTGTTGCTGTAGATTTGACATCCCTGAGTTTTCACAAGTCCTGTTTTCTCTCAATGCTGGTTTACACCAAATGACTCAAATAGGATGAAAACCAAAGAGTATGAACCTCATAAGAATAAATCACTGTAATCTGTCCTAGCTCAGCATTCAGAGCCAATGGAATTTAAGTAAATCAAATATTCAAAAAACGAGTATATGTGGCACTTAACAATGTGGGATATTGGTCAAAGGTTGGACTTGCTGATCCTGGTGCCCTTTCCAACTTTCATGATTTTAGGGAAAAGTAAATGCTTTCAAAAATCTGTTCTGTACATTTAAAATTTTGATAAAGTCTCCCATTTCTAATATTCCAGTTTAAATTTTCAGTGTTTAGCACAAATAGCTAACAAACCTCTAACCATCAGGTATTTGTGTTCTGAAAGGACTAAACAATTTCAACTGCAGTTTAATGACTAAATCTTTAACATTATTAGACCCTACTTGATCTGCACTATAATACACCCAGGAAAATGCCAGAAGTTGGAAGAGAAAGGGGAACTCTAGAATGCAAAGTAACAAAGATATTTTGTCAGTCTCTGGTATTTATTCCGACCTTGTTTGTAGTAAAACATCTTTTGGTTGGTGTCTTATGCTCCAGGTGCAGCATAAAGTACCTGACATCCTGTTGCTGAGATAGATCACAAACTACAGGGCCATATGGTTAAATTATTCTTCATTTTCTCCCCCTGTCCTTTCTGCAGCCCACGCTCCCCAGCCAAGGGTGGGTGAGAAACCTGCTGTCCATTTACACTGTAACAGAGCTGAGCAGTGGTGCTCCCATTCCTTTTAATTATTTGGGATATGAACCTCTTTTCCTAGGAGTGTAACAAAGAAGTGCCAGTGACAAAACTGCTGCTCTTTTCTCTCATACCCCCAAGCTGCACTGTCAAGAAAACCTCATTCCTTGTGCCAACCTCTGCTGGTTTTGGGGATGGCATTTGTTCTTTTGTCTCTGAAGTGTGGTGTGGAATCCAGGGCAGCTGCCAGGGAAACAAAAGGAAGGTGTTTTTCCAGTGCAGAGCTGCTGACTGGAAACATGGCTCTGGAATCTGCAAGGCAGGGGTTGTTTTCTCCCATAATGACTCTGAACACAGCAATTCAGAGACTTCTCCCTCCTACTCTGAGCTGTTGGAACAGGTACTAATGGCACCCCAGAAAGCATATTTGAAACATCTAAGCTATGAGTTGACAAGGCAACCCTGAGGAAGAGCTTGCTCTATCTGCAGTCACAAAATGATCTTTAGGGCTGCCACAGCCTTTGGGGTTCCCCCACACACCTCTCATCTCATCACACTTGGGGACTTCAGGAGGGACCTTTCTACTCTGCCAGGAGAGAAACAGAGTTCTAAAGTCCATCAGGAGCAATTTCTGCCTCATTACAATTTCCTCTTGCTGCATGCCAGTGTCTAACAGCCATTCCCTCCCAGATCCTCCTTCTCATTGACCCTCTCTGTCCCATTACCACTTGGAAAAGGTTTCACAGCCCCCATCCTGCCTCTGGTGGGGTCTAATTGGAGCTCTTTTCCAAAGGGTTGATCTGTGCCTGTTTAAGCCTGGTTCCTTAAGGAGCTGACAGCTTGTCCTTAGGAAAGATTCCTGAGCTGAAAATAAAGATTTAGCTTGATTACAGCTCCCTTTGTCTGTTTTGAGGTGGGTTCTTTTTTGCTGTTAAACACCTCTGCCAATGGCTTTGTTTTTGCGTAGGCACAGGGAAGCTGGAAGCTGTCAAATGCAGTAACATGGATTGAAAAATATTGCTCTGTCTCTAAATCAGGATCATAATTATGACCACTTCTTTTTGCTCCAGAGATCATCTCCTGTTATCTGAAGCAGGGATATTAGAGCAAGAAAGAACCACTGATATTTGTGTATGAATTCTGACAAAAAAAGGGTTAATGAAATCACCTGATTAGCAGTGCCATATTTATATATTTTAGAAAAAGGTTAATTAAAATGGGGAGCATTTAATTACCGTATAAATTCTAAGCTGTCCCAGTTGAGAGTGGGAGGAACATGAGAGAACTATACCATTAAGCAATTGAGTAGGTGAAATGATGTCCATAAAATGCTTGTTTAATCAGTGTAGGTACAAACTGGTGAGAGCCTGGTGGTGTTTTACAGTGTTTCCACAGTCAGGCTGACTGGTTTGGGGTTTTTTTAAAATTCTCTGTAGATTTTTGATCTTCCCTTTGCTTTAGAACATCCTGCATCAGCCACAATGTGAGATATCTCTATGCAGCAGTCTAACCTTATCTCCTGCAACAGCATAATGGTTTGAATAACTCTGGTAATTGTAGGGCCAGTGACAAAGAGAGGATGGAGCAGGGCAGGGATTAGAAAGCATCAAGCTGCAAGCACCGATGGAGAGGAGCAATCACATCATTGTGGTGTTAGTGATGCTTCCCAGCCTGGAGCCAGCTGCCACAGCAGTGTGAGAAGCACAGCTGGCTCAGGAGCTGGGTGAAATAACTGCTCCACCCTGCTGCAACCATCAGTCAGAGCTCCTAGAGAAAGATTATGGGGATAACTGAACACCTGCATGGGTCTAGGAGCAGAATCCATAGCTTTGCTCCCACTTGGAGGCAACTGCATTAGGAGATGTAAGGATAAGTTATGTCCTGTCTGTCTGGAAAAGTCTGTGCCTCAAGTGCCTGAGACATTTCTGGCATCCTTGGATACCTCACTGAATGTCTTTGCGCTCTCCCAGCCACCTCCGACAGCTGTTCCTCATTTATCAGGAAATGTGGTGCAGATTTTGCTTTGCATATTGGTAACAGAAAGCCATCAGCAGAATTTACACTGCAAATAATGGTGCAAGGGAGAACAAACTGTTACAGCAATTCACAGCAGCAGAGACACAGAGAGACAGGAAGTGCCTCAGGCAGAGTGTCTGGGTGTTTATGGATATTAATGTGCATCATGGATCATGGAGAGGATTCAGGGGAAAGGAACATTGAAGCTTGTTTCATTCCACCCCCTGCCATGGGCAGGGACACCTTCCACTAGCCCAGGGTGCTCCAAGCCCTGTCCAACCTGGCCTTGGACACTTCCAGGGATCCAGGGGCAGCCACAGCTTCTCTGGGCACCCTGTGCCAGGGCCTGCCCACACTCACAGAAAGGATTTCTTCCCAATATCCCATAAAACCTACTCTCTGCCAGTGGGAAGCCATTCCCCCTTGTCCTGTCTCTCCATCCCTTGGAAATTATCTCTCTCCATGTTTCCTGTCAGCTCCTTCAGGCACTGGGAGGCCACACTGAGGTCACCCCAAAGCTTCTCCTCTCCAGGCTGAACAACCCCAGCTCTCCCAGCCTTTCCTCCCAGCAGAGCTGCTCCATCCCTCTGCTCATCCTGGTGCCTCCCCTGGGCTCTCTCCAGCAGCTCCAGCTGCTCCCTGTACTGGGAATTCCCCAGGGCTGGGGCAGCTCTGCAGGTGGGCTCTCACCTGAGCTCAGGGCACAGGGGCAGAATCCCCCTCCCCTGCTGCCCACGCTGGGGCTCAGCCCGGGGCAGGGGCTTCAGGGCTGGGGCAGCTCCAGCTCTCACCCACAGCACCCCCAGCTCCTTCTCCCAGGGCTGCTCCATGTGCTCCTCCAGCCTGGATTGATCCCAGGGGCTGCCCTGACCAGGCCTTGTTAAACCTCCTGGGATTCCCATGGGCCCTTCTGGAGCTTGTCCAGGTCCCTCTGGAGGCCATCCTGTCCTTCAGGGGTGTCACCTGCAGCACTGTGCTTGTACAGTACTGCCAATCTTGAAAATGAGATTAGACCATTTAAAAAGAGGAAATATGTAACAAATCCCCTTTTCAAAGACAATTACACTTTGAGATGACCTTTTGTAAGAGGGACTGTGTAATTGTTAATTGTGACTGACGGTTTCTTCCCATAGCTGGGAATCTGGTGCACACACCAGTGCCTCCCCTTCTCATCACAGTACAGGCTGCTTTTTTAATATTTATCACTATTGCT
This sequence comes from Dicaeum eximium, assembly GCA_013396995.1. Classification (NCBI taxonomy): domain Eukaryota; kingdom Metazoa; phylum Chordata; class Aves; order Passeriformes; family Dicaeidae; genus Dicaeum; species Dicaeum eximium. Next base: position 9,686 of record VWZP01008385.1, on the reverse strand, counting down.
GAGATGTTTCATGCATTTGATTATTTTTGAAAGGTTGGCCCCAAATATGTTTATTTATTGCTTCCGTTTCCCAAGCTGTTGTTGTCAAACCAGTCTTTCTGCATCACAATACAAAGATCCAACAAAGATGTTTATGAGATTTCTCTTCCTTCCCACTGAGATTTTGTTACCTCAGCTTCATCCTCTGCCAGCTCAAGTAATTGAACTAAGTCCTTACTTCTTACCTGGGTTCATTACTCAAACTAGAAGAGGATAATGAAATAATTGTGAAAACATCAGTGTTTGAAAAGAGTGGAAGACACAAAGAGAAAGAGAATCTTCATCCTTAAGTGAATGTGGAGTCTAGTCCTTCTCTGCTGGATAGAACTTAATGATGCTCCCCCCAAATTAGTGAGTGTGATAGGTGTGGAGAGCTTTAGGAAGGATTTAAGTTTCTAGACTTTGAAAAGGAAATAGATTTCTCTTTGTGCAGTTCTTCCTTGGTTTTGTTATCAGTTGTCTGTGTTTAGAAGTGCCCAAGGCCGGTTTGGATGGGGCTTGGAGCAACCTGGGATAGTGGAAGGTGTCCCTGCCCATGGCAGGGGGTGGGTCTAGATGGGCTTTAGGGTCCCTTCCAACCCAAACTAGTCTGGGATTTTTTGTTTAATAAGCACAGAACCTCGGGAAGCTCATGGCAATTGGGAAAGGATGGCTGGAAAAAGCAAACATCACCTGATCTTCGTGAAGGACAAGTAGGAGGATTTGGGCAAGCTTAGGCTGGTTTGTCCCATACCAAACCCCCGGAGAGTGACAGGAAATAATCCTGGAACCACTTCCAAACACAAGGAAGACAAACCCAGCAGTCAGTAGGAATTTATGAAGGGAATATTGTGTTTAATTAACCTGACAGCCTCCATGGGCTCGTTGGATCAGGCAGAGCAGTGGATGCTCCAGGCTTCATCAAGACCAAGTGTGTGCTCCACGGAGATCCAGGGACGCAGGGGACTCAGACACCCATCTGTGTCCCCAGGCCCTGGTCTGTCCCTACTGCCACCCAGAGCTCTGGAACATTTGTTTGTGCAGTCACATCTCCTGTGCACACCCTGACACGTCTTTGCCGTCCCCTTGTCCCACCTGGGGTTTGCTGCTGGTTGGACACAGAGGTCTGGAATGTGAAGCACAACAATGGGAAGGCAGCTGGAAATAGGGTATAATGTGACCAGAGGGCAGTGATGGGGCACATGGTTCAGCCAAGTGGCACCTGCTCACACAAAACTTATTCCTCTTATGCCCTTTCCCCTTTATTTTCCCATATTTACCCTCTCCAATCCATTTTGTTATCTCCAATCCATTTTGCTTCCCCTGCCTTTGCTCCTTCCCTAAGCATCCCTTATGTAGTCTCACACATCTCCACACTGCTCCTAAAACACACCAAAATAATTTTTATGGTGTCTCCAAATGCCCTCCTGTAGCACCTCATAAGTTCTATCCTCCTGTAGGCTGTAATTCCCTTTACTTTTCATGCCTTTCTGGGGACGAAATTTATTTCCTTGACTTCATCTCACATCAGGAGCACAGGGCAGAGCCTTGGTTGTCCCAGCAGGGGCTTTAAGTTCTCCCTGGTTGCTGTCTGTTGCCATTTCCTTGAGTTTAATGAGATTTACCATTAGTGAGATAGTCTGACTCTGCGTCCTGGGAACCAAGCAACATTTAAACTCAAAATTCACTTTCCACAAGACTATAATTTTCACAGGAAAAGGTTCTTCTATCTGTAACTAGGAAAATAAAAATGACCCCTTTTGCTTTGAAGCTGGTTCATCCTTCATGGAAGCATTGGCAGGTTTAATTCAGGTGGAGGTATTCAGGGTGGTGGGAGTCCAGGTCTGCTTTAGCTACTGCCATGTCATGGACAGTTTATTTTCTGACAGTGCAGTGGCTTTTATTCCTATTTTACAAGGCAGGTTTCTCTCATTTTATACTTAATATATATATTGCCTCAAACATACAGATATAAAGCAAAATCCCTGTGTGTTATAAAGTAGTAGAAGAGTCTAAAACTACTTAGGATAAAGTCCTAAGGATGCTCCTGAGGAACCAGGCAGTGTGACCCAAGCACTCACAGAATCACAGAACCATTGAGCTTGGGAAAGATCTCCAGGGCCATGGAGTCCAAGCTGTGCCTGATCCCCACCTTGTCCCCAGCCCAGAGCACTCAGTGCCACCTCCAGCTCTTCCTGGGACACCTCCAGGGATGGGGACTCCAAACCTCCCTGGGCAGCCCCTGCCAAGGCCTGAGCACCCTTTCCATGCAGAAATTCCTGCTGGTGTCCACCCTGAGCCTGCCCTGGCCCAGCCTGAGGCCGTTCCCTCTCCTCCTGTCCCTGTTCCCTGGGAGCAGAGCCCGACCCCCCCGGCTGTCCCCTCCTGTCAGGAGCTGTGCAGAGCCACAAGGTCCCCCCTGAGCCTCCTTTTCTCCGGGCTGAGCCCCTTTCCAGCTCCCTCAGCCACTCCTGGTGCTCCAGCCCCTTCCCCAGCTCTGTTCCCCTCCCTGGACATGTGTGAGATGTACAACAAAGGGAATGAAAGCAGAGAAAAAATAAGTACTTAGCAGAAGATATGCCTAACAAAATATTTAGACTAGTCAGTCATTATCTCATAATTAAAAAAAAAAGTCCAAAGGAAAGCAAATGAAAAGTTGTCTTCCAAATAGGTATTAAAATGCTAATGTTTCATGCTTCTAATGAAGGTTCTAATAAGAGTGGAAGATGAGAGTGATTGTAACGGGTGAAATACCAGTTCCCATTTTAGCTGTCATTTTAACAACATCATTTTGTGGTTCTGTCAGCTTGTTGGAGCTCTGTTGATCCTAATGTATTTCATTTCCTCGCTGAGTGTCTGCCTGTGTGAGGCAATATTGTTCCAGTGTGAAGTGTCTTCATCTCTGTGCAAGTGCTTGGATTGATCTTTAATCTTTTCTCCAAATGAATTTTTCAAAATTATTTTTGAATAAGCTTTTAGTGCCCATGAAAGGTGTAAGATGAATTTATTCACATTTTTCCTCTTTTTTTCTCTCTAAGTCATGACATGAGGTGCATATCTTATTCTAAATGACAACTTTTTAAGATAAAAAGTCTCTCCCATTGCATCTGAGGCTGCAGCGATGCAGGTTTCCCCATATTAACTATTATAACCCAGGCTATTAAATATCTCAGCACCTCATATCTGTAATGTTTCCTATGAGCTAAATAACTTTGCAAATGACTTTACACATTCATGAGAATTCCAGACCCACCTTATTCCACTCTGTCATGTTCAGCTTTCAATTTGATTTGCTTTGCATTCCTTCTCCCTTCTAACTGGCATTGATTTCAGTCATCCTCCAGCAAAGAGTCTTGCCCATGAAAATATGAGGTGATATTTCTATATTGTTTCACAGGGGCAACAGGAGAAGTCCAGGGAGTTTAAGGCTGTCATACTAATGTTTGGTTTTAACTGGTCAACACTGTATTCCGTATGGATACGCTCTTGTTTGGCTGCTCAAGAGGGGACAGAAGCCACAAAGAATCCCCAAAATACACAGAAAATCCTTATTTATTTATTTATTCATAGCAGAATTTTCAATTATTTCAGAACTGAAATATAATACTAAAACTTTTCAAAAAAGGGCATCCAGCTGCCAGTGGCCAAGGAAATACAATGGCACTAATGGATTTTACCAGGATGGCAGTTTGAGCAGACTGAAATGTTATCCTTTCTTGAAAATTTCCTGTAACCATCACAACACCTCCCTGCTGCAGTTTTGCTTAATTTCTTTTTTCAGTAAACAACACTTTCTCAGACAGGAACCATTTATCCATATTTACAGAACAAAGAGGGGAAATTCCTATTAGTCTGGAGAATGAAAAACAAAAGAGCTAAGCAATGGAATTCCAGAGCCCCAGAATGGTTTGGGTTGGAAGGGACCTTAAAGCCCATCCAGTGCCACCCCTGCCATGGGCAGGGACACCTTCCACTAGCCCAGGTTGCTCCAAGCCCTGTCCAACCTGGCCTTGGACACTTCCAGGGATCCAGGGGCAGCCACAGCTTCTCTGGGGACCCTCAGGGCCTGCCCACCCTCAGGAATTTCTTCTCTGTAGTCCATCTAACCCCATTCTCTGTCAGTTTGAAGCCATCCTCCCTTGTCCTGTCACTCCATCCCATGTAAATTATCTCTCCCCATCTTTCTTGTATCTCCTTCAGGTAGTGGAATGCCAAAATTGAGTCAAAGCCTTTTCATGTGCAGGCTGAACAATCCCAGTTCTCCCAGCCTTTCCTCTTGTGCTCCCTGCATCAGGGAAGTGCTGGCAGTAAAAAGAAATGTAGTCTTCTGTATTTTTTAGATTTTTAAAAACTCTCAGGATGAGAAAGTACAAAAAATCAGTTCTTGCCTGCACAAAGCTGAAGGAAACAATGTGTTCCATGATAAGAAGGCCTAAGTACAATTAGCTGAGGGATGGATGCCTAGCAAGATCCCAAAAGTGACTGCAGACTCTGGATTGCATGGATCCAAACACCAGCACCTTGAGGGGCAGCAGAGAGGACAAAATTGCACAGCCTGGAACAGCTTTCCCCAGGGCTGAGTCTCTGAGGAAGTTTAAGAGGCCCAGAGGAAGTGGCAGCCACCAGTTGAATTTCTGAGTGTCACTTCTCCCTCGCCAGCTCTCAGCCAAGGTGTGATAACCCCTCTCAGAAGTGACATGTACCTGCTGACCTCGGGATAAAGGAGATACTTTGGTACCTGCTTAACAAGAATTCCACAGGCAGCAGTGAATGCCAGGTTTTTATTGCACTCCAGCCTGATCCTTGAGGAGCTTGGAGTGAAGTCAGAGGAACGATGTCACAGTGCAGTGTCACAACACACAGCTGGGTCCAACAGAGAAAGAGGGAGCAGCAGGTGATGATGTTATTGAAATTTAAATTTTTTGCCTTCCCTATTTTATACTGTGGCTATAGGTTGACTTTGTCTGAATTAAACACCTGATTTTTTACAGTTCTTATGCTGACAGAATCTGCAGAATTCCTTGTTCCATTGCAAGGCTTTGAATTTCTGATTGTGTTGTTGAGAAGCGCTAAGAGCAGCATCCATTATTTTTGGGGAAGCCTGATGTTCCTCACTTTATTCAGAGACTGACCATGGATGAGGTGAGTTCATGTAGCCCTGAGTGCTTTGCAAAGATGTGGCCAAGCCACAGCAGTGTTTCAATTTACTTATCTAAATCTGGCCTTTTTTTGTATGCATGTTTCCTCCTTTTTGATACATACTCCCTTCTTTTTGATGCATATTCCCTCATCCCTGGAATATTCCATCTGTTTCAAGGGGGAAGTAGGAAACTGCTGTAGGAAAAGCAAACTCCTAAAATCTCTCTTCAGTGCCCTGGTTCCTTCTCTTGCAGCAATTCATGTTTCTGAGAAGGTCTTCTCAAAAGGACACTGGAGTTTTAACCCAGGTCAGCCTTGCAGAGAAATAAAAAAGAACTGAATGTTTACATGCCCAAAACACCAGAAATATTCTTTAAATTCATGTGATTTCTTATGAATCATGTGTTTAACTTGGCCCAAAGAAGCTATACTATCTTTGCAAACATATTAAAAGGGAATAAAGGGGTAATTTAATCTAATAAATGCACCTCTCACATTATACAAAAGTGATATTTGATTTCATGCTCATGAATTCTTGTCTACACTATGGTTTTCAGTGATTTGCTAAGCTCTACCTGCTAAAATATTACTTCCTACAGAGATATTTCACTTATTTATTTAGAAACTGCTAAAACCTACCATGAGTTAGTATGAATAAGCATGTGAGGCTGTTGATAACAAACCCAAAGTACAAACAGAAGTACTTTACTAATTGGTTGCTTTCAATTTATTGATTTAAAATATAATTTAACTTTTAAATTGTGAAGTGCTCACCTGAAAGCTTAGTCTTTCTTAACAGATGTTGAGAGAAAATACTTCTAGATAAAACTTGTAATTCAGATATATATTCTGAAAATGATTATAGAGATAAAATGATAAGAAGAAACAAACCCTTTAAATTATTTATTGTAATACACCAGCTGTGCATTTTCACCGCAATTCTTACAAAGCAAATAAAAGTCAAATGCATTGAAAATGCAAAATCTTTTTTAATCTTTTGAGTCATTTCAAGTCATCATAAATGGTGTTCACTAAGCCCTGCAGACAAATGCTGAGTCCCTAATCAATGCAGTTTTAGAGAGATGGGTCCAAACCCCATTATTAGATAAGATTAGATCCAAAAGTTATTTCAGGGCTTTTTATGAGGTCTTCACGTGCCTTTCAGTCCCGTGGATAAGCTGTAGCCACACTATTTAAACTCCATTTTGAAGTACAATTCCCTGTTCATCCCCTCCCTCTGTCTCCCATAGCTCTGCCTCTACATCAGTGCCTTGATCTGTCTCCTCAGTAATTTTAGGAAAAGGCAGCCAGACCTGCCTAATTGAATTTCCCCCCTTGAAGGCCGTGCCCCTGGCTGTGCCTTGTGCTGCTCTTTCTCGCTCCCTGCCTTTCATCCTCACATTTCCCTCAGCAGCTGTGTTATTTTCATAGCCACTAAATACACTTCACTCTGCTCAGGGACCAGCCTGAAAGAAAACTCTCTCTCAGATCACTTTCAATGAGTGCAGAAATTTACTTTTCCCAGTAATTCAGGTGACATTTTAAGCTCATTTTAGCAATCTCCAGCCAAACATGTGATTAAAAAGTAAAGCACACATTTTAACTCAGTTTCATACTGAAGCTTTGGGGGGTTTATGTACATTTTCTAAATATGCATGTAAGGACTATCACAGAGGATGCTGACTAAACATAAGTAATTTAAAATTTCTTCTACTTCATCAATTATGGTGCTTTAGTGGTTGTGGCTTTTCAGCTGTAACTAACACTGGCTGCTACAGTGGATCAGGAAATACTTTGATTTAGTCTTAAGAAATGAATAGCCTTTTGAGGAAACTAAATTTAGATTATTGCTCAAGCAAAGGAAAATTAAAAATAATATTAAAAATAAAACACAACAAAACCTGACCCAAACCAGTAACAAAATATTTCTATTTAGTATGTGAAAAATGTTCTATTTACCGGAGCAATTCCCATATGAGGAAAGGCTGAGGGATCTGGGAATTCTCAGTTTGGAGAAGAGGAGGCTCCATGGAATCTGATCAATGATTATCAATATCTGATGGGGAGGGGCAGTGAAGAAGAAGCTGCCAGAGGTATCCAGTGACAGAGTACAAGGTAAAGGGCACAAATAAAAATTAAAAAAAACAAGTCTGGACATTAGAACCCTCTTTTACCTTGAGGATGGTCAAACACTGACAATTTTCACTCCCAAATTTAATCACTTGGAACACAGGGGCAATCAGTGAAGGGATCCTGATATCTGATTCTTTTATCTCACTTCTGCAGACAATACCTTCTGCATGCTCACAAGGGTCTGCAATTTAAAGTCTGATTTAAGTTGCACTAAATAATTTGAAAAATGTGAAATTAAATGCAAGTTCCTTTATCCCTTCATGATATTGCAGAAGTGCTACAATACATTTTAAAAGTACTGGGGCAGCTACTCCCTGAGGCTTTCAATTCCACTTGGAATCACATAAAGAGAGATGATAAAGGACACATTTTAAAAAATTACACAAAGATTGTTTGTTATTACTTGGGAAAAATAAAATACACCTAAGCTGCTTCTCATTTGAATGTGTTTTATTCCTTTTTGTTTCCCCTCTGTAAAACATTTTTATTTTCTTCTTTTATTTCAGACCATGGATAGACAAATATTTTTCACTAGGCTACAATAAACAGTATAAAAAGATTGGGTGCATTGCTTTGATAGTCTGCAATATAAATGTATTTCCAGGGTAGCACAGGAAAATGGAGTGAGCAGGGGTCTCTCAGCTCTTTCTAAGCCAGAAGGTCAAAATAATGAGTAGTGAAAGGATACTTGGTAATAAATTTGGACAATGACCTTAAAGAGTTTCAGGTGCAATGAATTGCAAGGGGCAGCAGAACACTTTAGGAATTTTAGACTCTTTTCCCAGAACTCTATAAGGTTTTCAGACAGGCAGTATAAGCTGTGAGTCTTTGAGAACCCAAAAATGATGCCAGGTGTGTGTGGTCAGGCTGCCCCCCAGCTCTGTCACACACCTGAGGACCTCCAGGCCCCAAAATAGCTGAACAATCATCAGAGAACCCATGAGAAGCCAAATGTTCACCAAAGCAATAGCTCAGTGCTGCTGAAAAGAGCAACACATGCTCTGCAAAAGAAAAGCCTCTTAATGTGTAGCTTGCAAGATTTCAATACAGAATGCAAACCTGAGGCCAAAATGTACTTCAAGAAATGTGTAACTTCAGCCAAGTGCTCCTGCAGCACCCTTGGTCATGTTAACTACTTGCAGGTTGTATTTTCACACAACAAGAGGTCAAATGGCTCAAGGAAGTAACAGAGTGAGCACATAAATTCAGATGGGCTGATCTGGGGAGAGTTTGGAGTCTGGACTCATGGAAAACTCTGAACAAGTTGGAATTTTTGTACAAAACCTATAGGCAGTGCTCATTGTAATGCACAGCAGCTTTGCTGAATCTTTAATTTAGTGCAAAACACAAACACCTCCAGCTCACTTGACAAAATGGTACAAGGTGGTAGATTTAGTGCACACCTGTGTGGCAAAAGACTGCAAGAGTGTGCATTTGCACATAATTAAAACATAATTTTGGAAAAGCTTCCCATTAAAACACCTTTCCAATTCATTTACTCTCGCCATCCTTTATTCCAAGATCAATTATTCCACAATAATGCTGTGCATGGTTTTACGAGCACAGAGCTGAATGGAGATTTAAAGGTGGGTGTTGGAGAATTTCAAGATTATCTGTTATTCCTCAGGCTGCAGCACTGCAGGGAAGATAAATTAAAGAAGCAGAGGCAAAAAAGAAAGCAATGTTTCAAAAGAATAACCACCTTTATGAGGAAACATCTCAAACATCTGGAGGCAGGACTTTGTGACTTACTTCTATCCCTGTCCCCACTATCTGCATCCTGCCAGCGCTTCAGGATCATCAGTTCATGGGATCAGGCAGGGAAATAAACCTTCTCTGCAGACACAGGTGTGTCTGTGTACAGAGGGAGAAAGAAGTGGGTAAAGCCATTTTATTTTTGAAATCTCAGAGCATATTGTGATCCTCATCCCATGCAGAATGCAAAGAGATTGAAGATATTCATTCCTTCCTCACACAAATGCTCTCTGCAATAACAACAACAAAAACAACCCCAAACAAACAAACAAAAAAAACCCACAAACAAAAAACTAACCCCAAACAAACCCCCAAACATGCCCTGCTTAGAACAGAAATTAATTTGAAATTATTGTAGCAGTGTTGCCTCTATTTGCCGTCTCTAAGAATAATCATCTTATTCTAGAGGAAATTAATTTTGATTCTTACTCTTTCATCTCACTCTTTCTTCCTATACAGGGCCAGCCCCCTTTTCCCCCTATCTCTTCAACTCAGCTGGAGAGCAGCTCTAAATTTTTTTCCTAAAAGTAGGAAAAAGTAGGTTACTTTTACTTCTACCTATACTCTCTGGGTTAGAGCAGAGACCTCCCTGGCTCAGTATCTCAGAATCACACAGGATGCCGGGATGGCTCAGGCTGGAA